>CBVK0100184566.1:5534-19415 GCA_900067695.1 Picea abies
GGGGGGGTGAATCAATATTAGGAACTTATTTCCACTTTTAATCGCAATATGTAAGCATTTAAGATATAAATTTTTTATCACTTATGATTTCATTCAAGATACCATAAACATATCACCAAAAATACACAATACACAAGAATTTTACATGGAAACCCAAATGGGAGAAAACCACGAAATAATTTATTATATATCAGAAGATTACATTCATAGGAATATCCAACTTAAAAAATTATCTAGCACCAACTGGAAGGAGGCACCAACCCCTTGATTTATAGGCACCAACCTGAAGAAAGCTACAACTCCCTAAATTCTCCAACACCAACTGGAAGGAGGCTCCAACCCCCTAGTTTACAGGCTCCAACTTGAAGGAAGCTACAACTCCCTTTCCTTGCCCCTTCCTTCCTCCCTTGCATATAAATGATAGAATCAACTTGTCATTGTTACTTCCACTGATATTGATACACCATCATCTTCAAAGCTGATACAATCACATAAACTTATGCTAAGATCTCCAAGAATATCCTCCAAATCATGTGCTCAAAATCACCATGATATGAATCAAAGTATGTGCCAAAGACATGCCTCAAGCATGTACCAAGATCTCCAAGATATAACCCTCAAAACTTACATAAAGACATACCTTTGATCATGAGGAATAATCTGGTGCATGGGATATCAAATATTCACACCTTCTTTAATTTTAGCACATATACACGATTCACCCACTGTCAGACTGCAGATACTCGCGCTTTGCTTCACTACAATCTGCACATACGCTATACATGATTCGTCTGTCTACAACCTGTGTATATAAGTGCTTCACCCTTCTTCAAACCACGTATAACCTCAGAAAATGGGTACACTCACCTCCGTACACTTCACTCTCCTTGAACTCCTTTCTCCTAGGTCAGATTCACTTTGCTAAGAAAACCAATCCTCCTAGCACAAGTGCAGACCCACTTATGCTAGCTACATTTAATAAACACACTTGCTTGAATATAAAATGAGAGGTTCTTGATGTGTATTTATACTATTCCAGGTAACTTCTTTACTTGATCTTTGAGTCGACCTGTAACTTCTTGTTTGCAACAACTTTTCTCCTTTATTTGAATTTCCTTCAGATGAGGCTATCCTTGAAGATATGACTATGGATCCTTGACCTTTTCCTGAATTGGAAGCTTTACTGGTTGGTTACTAATGAAACCCTTGGCCTGAGCCTAGAAATGGGTTCTACTTGGAGAAGTACTATTTATAAGCCACAAGTCTGTGTGATAATTTATATGTATTGTACTTTTAGGGTTTCTTGTTTTCAAGTTTTGTATTCCATATTGCATGTTATTACTAAAGGTTTATATATTGGATATATTAACTTCTGGGTGAGTGTTGTTGGTCTTATATACAGGAATTTGGAGACATTTTATTTGGTACCTTTTCATTCCATGTTGATCCGTTCTGACGGGTAATGATCTCGAAACTAGCATATAGGTTAGAGTTTCCCCTTCATGCATTGTTGCATTATCCATTTCTTGTTTCATTTTTCCTTAGGATCAATCCCGCTTAGTTACGACACAAAATATTATTTGTTGTTTAGAATTTTTGCTATTCATGTGGTAGAGCCTATTGTTCATGGGTGCCCTAGTTAGAACCTTGTTCATAGTTTGGCGCCCTTGCTAAAATACTTTCATAGGCTTGGGAGCCCTGTTTATGCCACGACTTTGGGTTGAAGCCTCATATCTTCTTCTCATTATTATTGTGGATAATACCCTATGGGGATCCCTCATTTATGTTTTGAGTTGTAATGCTTCATTGCATATCGATCGTTTGCGCTTTTTGGGCCTAATGTCATCTTCGTCTTACTATTGTATAACCATTTGCATATGCATTCTTGAATAGTTGTCAACCTTGCAATACTAGCCTTTGCGACTCGACACCTTTCATCCCTAGAGGAAAATTCCCCCAAGAATCCATGCCTTGCATGCATTTCCTTACATTGAGGATATTTATGTTCCTCACATGTGGAACTAGTTTTCTCGTTCGCAATGCTTGTTTCCTCCATTGTAAAATCGTATTCTTTTATTCTTTTTCAGGTTTTATAATATGAAAAAGACAAAAAAAAGAAGGTTGAGAAAGAATCTTGATTTTTATATTGCAGGTAGTTATGTTTCCCTTGAATAGAGCACAACCTTATGGGTCTTTATCTCACTATCTTGGTTTTATTATGGCTTTAGGTGGAATTTCATCATTTTTGAGCATAATATCTTATGTCTAGTAACTTATTCTTCCAATCATATGGAGCATTTGTTGATGCCTCCTGTGTCGCAAACATATTCCAGTTCACAGTCTATGATGCCCAAGTCACTTTTTGTGTCATGTTTCTGTTCAAGGGAAGTCAACCTATGTTGGCCACTCTGCATAACTCTTGAATTTCCAATTGACCTTCCCTTGTGTCAAGTACTTCTCTGTTTCACAAGTATCTTTGTATCTAACTCATACTAGTATAGAAGGTCCCCATTGAATCCTTGTTGGTAGGTCTAGTCTTATCACTACGACTCATTGCTTTGAGAGTATGAGCTAGTGTTGCACCATAGGCCTATTTACATCATTAATAGGTGACCTTGCACTCAAAAAATGGCAAATCATCATTGGTCATTGACTAAGAAATTTCCCTTGTGTTCAATGTCAACAACCATTAAGACACATAGGGATTCGTGCGATACCTTAGTTTCCATTTGACCCCATTGGTGGATTCCTCATCTTTGTTGGTAGTCTTCATCTTTGACTACTATTCCAAGAGTCTCTGTTGTGTTCTATTCCATATGGTACATGCCAGAGTCATACTTCTGTATGGTCCTTTAAATATTTTTGTCTGAGTTCTTCCAAATATTTGGCCTTTTGCTATTCCTCATGCTAGATGATGGAGGATGCCTTAATGCCTTCCTTCCAGTGGATCTCTTCCTATCGACTTCAACACATCTTGCTCTGGGATATGGATATAGAGTAATTTTTAGTAACTTGGGGCTTGTAGTCATTAGTGGCAGGTTCCCTTGCTATTGACAGTGGGAATACATCAATGTCCCTTGATCGGTAGATTCTATCAGGTGTTCGACATCAACTCCTTTATTCAAACTTGTTAGATTGTACAAGGTACCTTGACTCCCATTATCATTATTGGTGGGTTGTCTCATTTTTTTTAACGATATACATCAATGATCGGTAATCAAACAATGTCTCATTATGTTTGTCTTCAACACATCTATTCTCATAATCTAGAATCATACCATGATGAGTTGTTTGAAGACCTCGGGGCAAGTACGAGCATAACCTTTTTTGTGCTCCTACTCGAATTGGATTGATTGTACCAACTTATTTGACATCAATACTTGCAAAGGATCAATTTGTTCACTTCATCGACTCCAGATATCCTCTATTTGATTCCAAGACATAGATCCACTATGTATCCATTCATGGCTATGATCTACATTTGCATGGATCCACCGTGTATTTCCCTTGTGGCCACTTTTATATATCACATGAATCTATTGTGTACATTTTTCAAGGCCATGGACATCAGTTATGCTTTCATTACTCATGGATCCGTAGTGTACTTGATTTGGTGTCCATTCTTACATCACTCCTAATGATGGGCATGCCCGACTTGGGAAGAGAACGTGTTACTTGTTTCTTTTGTAGGTACTATTTCAGAATTGGTCTTCAACTACTCCAATTCAGGCCCCTCTACAATCTCATGATTATTTTGTAATGTATTTCGGCCATCAGTTTCTCTTCTAACCTCACACATTAGGGGGCATATGTTATAGTGTCATTTGACACCACATATGCTTATGATGACTTATTATCTCGAGTTTCATCCCTTTCCTTTCTTGCAAAACCATTTCCCCCCTTTTCCTCCTCAAAAATACTTTTAAAAACACCATTTTGGTTGATGTATGCCACTATCCTTAAAACATCTTGTGTACGTACGTTGGTTTCCATTTTTCAACCCATGTACATTTTAATTTGGCTCAAAAAAATAATAATTCCCACTTTTCGAGAGGAGTTTATGGGTTCCTCAGGTTCCTGACCTCTTGTAGCCCATCCATAACTACTCCAACTATTAAAAAGGAGTATAAATAAGAGCCTTGGGGTGTAGGAAAAAGAGAATAGAGAAATGCATCCTTATCCTAACATTTTCATTATAGTCCTACAAATCCCCTTTCCCCCTTGCATCTGATATTATCCTTTCCATATGGAAGCACTTGTTTTCAAAAGTTGTGTTCTCCCTATCTTGCCAGGAATAAATCCTATGCCTTCCTTGGACCTTTTTGAGCACAAATTATAGGAGGTTTTGTTGATCATCTTTGACCTTGGGTGGAGGAACTTGGAGCCTAGTTTCAAGACTGTGTCGTGGCGGTTACAGGTTGTAACCAAATTTGATGTTGTTCATAATAAAAGATCTCTTATTCTTGTCCAATTTCATATGTTGATTAATGTTTTTAGTATATTATATATCTCTTAATTTGAATCTATTATGAAATTTGTAATGATCATGTTTTAGTTAGCTATCAGATAACTACCTATTTGTAGTTTCTCGTCTCTTTGTGTGAAGAATATTTCAAAGGTTGTTGCAGAAGAGTGTCAGAGTGAAAGTCTTCGTGTGGGATCAATATCAAACGTCAAAATCTAGGTTTGTTTTCTTCTCTCTCCCTTGAAAGTTAGTTATTGCAAAGTAGTTTTTTTTAATTGACTCCTTGATTTGAGTTTGAGAGTGGTCTTTTAGGGTATCGCTCCATTGTGGACCTGACCCATAGCCATAGGACATTGTTTTCTGTAACAATAGCCATATTCATGATATATGGGTCTTTAATCCCTAGACCTACTTTGTATTTTCATTCTCTAACAACTTTCCAATTTATCAAGTGGAACTTTTTGGAGTTAGAATTCCCCCCTTCCAATAAAAACTTCCTTATCTCCCTACTTATTTGTTGCATAACTCCCATTGGGGCCAACATAGTTGAGCATTGGAATATTGGGAGGGATGAAATGACCAACTTTATCGATATTATTATTCTTACCGGATTTAACTATTGTGAACCCTATTGCTTGAGTTTTCTTTTAATCTTTTCTAAGATGCTTTGCCAAGATTGGGAGGAGGGATTTTACAATGGTATGGGAATTTCTAGGTATTTAAACGAAGCCCAATTTTTAGAAAATGGGAATAATAGAATCCTAGAAATAGAATGGATTTCCTGAAGACCCATATTTAAAAATATAAAAATATTGTTGAAAATTAAATAAAATCACGGTTGCAAAATGAGATATATATACTCCCCACCTAATTTGTTAAGTGAAAATTGAATGTAGCAATGGATTTCTTTATGTGAGAACAATCTACATTGTTCAATGCAACAATATCATATGCACATAGATGTGGCACAACGTATGCATTGTGAATGGTTGCACAAATAGGAATTTTCAACTGCTTTAAACTCCTTGGTTAATCTACAATAACTAATCCACATATTAAAATGAAACTTGCAACACAAACATGAAGTCACTTTGTTTCCCAAGGAGGTTTTGTCTACCTCATTTTGTATTATTTATATATGCATTTCATAATATACAAAATTCCTATGTTCATCCTACTAGTCTGAGAATAAATACACACCTCAATCCACCTAATAAAGTGTGAAGAAGGAAGCTTGAATCAACATTTTCAAAGTAATGTTATTATGGGCATGAAGAAAATCAATACACTAATTACTACACTATATGCCCTCTCATGGCCAAATGTACATATTACACAAAATGAGTTTACTTGTCATACTCTCATCCTTGGTTTCGTTTTAAGATTGTATGCTACAACATAATGAATGACAATTTTCACAATTTCATGATTGGAAGGATTGCAATGTTTCTATCCCCTGCAGCTACCAAATTTTCCCATTGAAGTAAATGCAAGAGCCACTACAACATGTAATAAAAATAAACAACAAAAAAATTGGATACAACTACCATACACAGAATGATACATGAGACACTATTATAGAGAGTATGTATTATGTTGTAGAAGAACAAATTTCTACCTCTGTATCATATGCTACCGCCTCATCATGACCTGGTCCATACAGGGTTTGGATTTAATTTGAATTGACAAGGTTGCAACATTTTCCTTCTAATACTATGATGTATGAGGATATGGGATTGGAATTTAATCAACATCATCAATATGCCCTGCTAGAAGATTACTATGTGTATTGATGTCTCATAAAAGAGGTTAAGAAACATTCACAATTTCCTTAGAAAATATGGAATGTCTATATTAAAACAAGTACAATTGCTTTGCTAAATCTTAGAAATATTCTAATTCAATCCCGAGGGAATACACCAATAAATTTTAATGTATCTTCAATAGTCTAAATTAAATGTTTCCAAAAGACAATTAGGATACACAAAGGAATTTGTTTAAAGGTTAAGATAACATAATGGCTACCTCTAAATCCAAATTATGGATAATTCTTAATCCTCCTATCACATAAGTTGCCCATATGATCAAAATATGTTTTCAATGTGTCCATGAATATGAAGTCATGGCCATTGGGAAATAATTAGTGCACCATAACTGTTAAATTGTGAGAGTTGAAAGAGTGACCATAAAGAATTTAAATGTTGAACTATGTGAAAGTTGAATTAAAATAAGGGAAATAACTTTTTGTTACTACTCACATGCACAAAAGTCAATTGTCCATTGATTGGAGGTTGTCATACTAGATATGAGGGAAAATATGGGTGGGTCCCTCATACTCCTACCGCCAATTGGAATAAGTGATGAGTGCTAGGTGTGATACTTGATAAGGCATATGTGACATAGGGCCCCTTTCATGAGTGACACATGTCACGTATTAATGGGCCTACAGGGTCTACAGAACGCACGAATCCAGGTGACACGTGGCATGTTAATCGTGGGCTCACGTTACCCTTGATGACATCACTGGGCCACGAGAATTCATACCAATAGCCTTCTAAACCCTTCAATCTTATGGTCAAGGTGTTTCCATGAAACCTCTAGATCGACGACCTTCGTTACTTCTTAACTTACGCATTCGAGAGTTTTTCAATGCAAACTCCTATTTTCTCCCGGAGTTGGTCAATGTCGGGATGACCACAACCTAGATCTGATGGTCAAGAAAATTCCTGAAGCGTCCATGGATCTATGACTCTCGTCACTTCGGGCTTTGGAGCTTATCAATACACCACACCTCAAATCCCTCGGAGTGCCAAGTCTCTAGACTAAAGGATCTGGTGCCACACACACCCTGTATGTCGATGACTGAGATTTACTCCTTTGTTTGTTACTTCAGGAGTATTCACACCTTGAAGACTCTCATCCAAATTCCTCTAGAGTGTCAAGCCTCCAGACCCTGAAATATCCTGCCACGTGGTCTCCACACATGGTAATGCCGTCACTTGACATGTGGATCCCCATGTGCTCTCGACGTGACAGACACATCTCCTTGATCGAATAATTGAGAGGGGTCCCAAAGGATCCATAGATCCACGGTCCACATTACTTCACGACCTTGACCTTTGGTTGTTTTGAAGTTACAACACTGTTATCGGACTAATTGGTAGGTGCGGACACTAACAGATCTCCCTAGATCCACCTGGATCTAGAACAAAATAGGACAGGACATGACTCTTTCCCTAAGTTATGACCATTGAATTAGCTAGTAGGGAGGAACAAGTAACATACCTTTGTATCGCTTCCTAGGGTCTCTGTTGCTCCCGCTTCGTTCCAATGTTCTCATGAAGTCAATACCAAGACAACACAAACCAACCAAAGTGAAGATATAAAAATATATTCAACTGTCAACTTATGTGTATGATCAAGGAATTACATAATAAAGCGAGAATGACTTTATGGGAAAAGGACATGTTGCTGTATCATATTAATCAAAAGTAGAAGATACAACTTGATCGCCTTGATGTCGTAAGCTTCCTTTCGGTGGCTCTTGGATCCCACACACACACACTTGCTCGATCCTTGTATGAAGAAGATCAAATCCCTCTTGATAGACTTGCTAAAGTCTCCAAGATCCTGTTCAAGCTAAGTCCTTCACACAATTCTTTCACCAATTCTCCAATGAATCTTGCTTAACCTTTTCCATGAGAATTCCATCAATATATAGGAGAGAATGAGATGGTTACTTGGATAAGAATGATCCCACAATATTAGGGAATCCAGTACAAAGATAACTATTCGAATGCCAACCCATTCTTCTAGAAGATTCCCTTCTAGAACCATCGAGAATTCACCTTTTTTCAAGCTTTAGAGAAGGTTCCCACCCTAGCTATGTTGCACAGTGTGAGAAGTTCACACCCTAGCTTAAGGAAGCTTGTGAGAATGGGTCATTCTCGCATCCTGGGATACTAGCAACCTACGAACTCTCTTCAAAAGTGAGTTTTCTGGGAAGAGATAAATATCACTTTTCTCAGGAGAAAGTTCTTATGCGAAGCCTGAGTACACCAACATCAATACATCTTCATGATGACCAAAATCATGGGTAATATCCACTGGAGCACCACACCTCCTACCTGCTCATGTCCCAGACCGACTCGTTGTGGGAGAAATATTCTATCAGACTACTATTCGCACCCAATTCGTCACCTGGTGAGCAAATCGAGGGTGCTTACATGCCCTGTTGGGTCTTGCAGGGCATGACAGCTGTGGAAGGAAAGGTTAGAGAATACAGAACAAACTACAAGCTAATATCAACTGAAAAAAAATTAAAACTGTGGAAAGAAACAACAAACACCAAAAAAAAAAGACAGATGTCACCAATGGTTTTGAGCTGGTCAATTGATGAAATCAGAGCACGATGAAGGAAGAGAACTGTGGTTCCTTCTTCCCCCAACGGAAGGCTCTTGAGGCCCTCACAAAATTTTCTTTCCTTACAATGAGAAGAACTGAGTATGACAGTGAAAGAACTCCCTGCGATGTTTCCAATGTGTTATCGTTAAAGAATGAGTCCTTAACAATCTTAGCAGCATAACGATGCCTGAAATTCCTTGCGAAAACAATGTATCTTCACGGCTTTTTATAGCAGATCCTCGGGCGATTATGTAACCTCTTCAAAGTGTGAAAAGGGGCCCTTTAGGGATTCCTTAGGTCATTAACCCACCTACCCTGCGGATTCGTCTCGGATTTGGGAGTCAAATCAGATTGGGAGCCGGTCCGTAAGTGGTTGAGAGGCTGGCCAATTCAATAAATGCATCGTTTTAGCAGGTGCGTGGGTTTTGTCGTTGACAGCCGCGCGTCGTGCACGCATGCACGCAGAGTATGTTCTTGACCTGCGCATGTGCGTGCACACCAAACTACTGTGAAGCGCCCTTCAATTTTTGGTTACTTTGTATAGTTTTTGACCCTTCTGGAATGCTGTGAAATTAATTTAGTGCCATGAATGACTTCATTGCTGTTTTGACGATGCGGGGTTCTTGTCGCCATGTGCAGATGAAATTTCGGTGATAACAGATGCCCCCTGATGGATGAAGTTAGGAGCATACGTATAGCTGAAATCCATCAATGTTTCTTCTACTGAGAATGTTGTTGTAAGGGAGAGCAATAGTGGGACCGTTCGGAGCGATCCATTGGAGAAAAAAGGAACCGGTAGGACCCGACCTTCTGAGAGACGTGCAGAAAAAATATACAACTGTGTACAAATGAGGCGGGCATGCCCCATGCTTGTTTTATGTAACTCTGAAAAAAGATGATGAAAGTGTTGGTGTAGACAACTGCAGCGCCCTCGGGGTTGGTAATGATAAAGGCAGAAGAAAATTCTGCAAAGGAACATACTCTGAATAATAGGCAATGATCACGGTAATAAGCAGCGACGATGATGTGGGCATTGATGGCCCTACCACGTTCAGAGGTCTTCGGCAAATGACAAAAATAACTGCAATAGTCGCAAAGTAATACCCACCATAACATGAGAAAGTGTTGGCGTCAAATGTTATGGGGGCCAACGACAGCAGGGAGCAATGGTGTTTCACCCTGTGCCGTCTGAGATCTCTCATTAAAATAGAGAATGAGAATCAAGATACTGTCGCCCTTCTGGAAAAGTGTGCTGATGTCAACAAAAGGGAAATGTGACTCCGAGAAGCAAAGGGCTCCGTGGAATCTACTGAGATGAGGAAGTGGCAGAGGTACATGGACGAAGTCAAGAAATGGGAAGACTCAAGACTGCCCTTGGCTGGAGGATGTATAAGAGAAACAGTGGCCGCAACCGTGTAGCAAGGTCAAGTGTCAGGGGGACGACAAGACCGGTGATAAGTTGTGCCAAAGGCGGGACAAGGTGAACAAATTCAGAGGGTAGAGGTAACTGACCTGTGGAGTACTCTGAAGATATGGACGATGCCGGCAAGGGTAGATGATAAGTAATTCTCCAACCAAGGGTGACATGGGTTGCGTGTGGCCAAAAGAAAGAAAGTCGCCAACGGTGACGACAAAAGAAAATGTAATGACTGGAAATAAAGGCGTTTGTACAATAAATAATGAATAATGAATAATTTTGGGGAGAAATGTACAAATACAGAAATGGGTGCCCCAGTGTGGGTAGAATTGTCTTGGAAAACTGATGAAGGGTGGGAGCCCCATTGGTGAGTTTCTGTATGAGGTAGGTGAAATGAGGGTAGGTTCGCAGATGGGCAAACTGAGTGTGGATGAAATGAAGGGCTCATGATCCTGCGGAGGTGCAGGTAAAAAATAGAACCATAAAGAGATAACCCGGGAGTCCATGTGGGAAAGCTAGCAAAAATGAAGAGAAAGAGTATGTGGCTGATTCACGACATGATGAAAGACTATCGGGACTCCCATCCCTAAAGGGTAATGAAAAACAGCATGAGTGTCAAACGTGCCAAAGGGTGCTAGGAATGGGACAACTCATGTGGGTGAGAATGCTACCGGGTTACATTACCGAAGATGCAAATGGAGGTGTGGGTACTGCAGAGCCGGGAATGAGGATCCTAAAGGCTAATATCAGAGGGCATGACTGGAAATGTAGATGCAATACAGTGGGATAGACTACATGCCAGTGCTGAATATATACCTGAAGGGATGATGTTGACGACCGATGAGCAAGTACCTGCACACATAACAACCAAATACCCAAAGTGAACAATATCTGAAGAGAATCAAAGATATGAGCTTGTATTTGACAAATGTGACTATGCACGTGCGTACCTGACCATGATATGAAAAAAAGGCGTCCGGGGGGCTCATGATGAAAAGCAACCCAGGGACTGCTGAAACATAGGTGACGGGATGCTAATCCCGTGGCTGAAGACGGCTCAAAAAAGGGACGTCGTGGGCTCCCAGAATGGTGAGTGGAAGTTTGGAAAAAGGCCTATATATAGCTGTAGGGCCCACATTGCCACCTCATTTGTACCTACTGCTACAGTGATTTTCCCGGCAGATCCAGAGGAGATTTGGTGATTCAGAGAGCACGAGGTATCCGATCGACGGTGTACGAGTTTCAGGTTAGTGGTCTGATCATCCTGCATAGAAATAGGTTTCCAATTTTTGGGCAAGGTAGGTACGGGGGGCCGTATAGGGGTTTTGAGGGGTTTTTTCATAGGATGTGGGCCCGCATGCGCGGGCAATTCAGTGGGAGGCGCGCATACGTGCGCGCTTTTCCACTGAATACATGCGCATTGATGCGCGTGGGAGAGAATTTAAGGCGTGCCCTAGGGGCGCGCCTGTGAGGTGGACAGGCGTGCACTAGTGCACGCCTGTGGGGTGAACAGACGCGCACCAGAGCGCTCCTATGGGGTTGACAGGTGCACCCTAGCGCATGCCTGTATGGTGAACAGGCGCGCTCACGAGCGCGCTTGTTGGAAAAACAGGCGCGCATACGTGCGCGCCTGTAGAGTGAACAGGTGCGCATGTGTGTGCACCTGGGGGTGGTAAAACCGCGCCTAAGAAGCAAGGTTTGAAGGGTAAACAATGAGTCTTTTTGATGCATCGGAGGGTTGCATAAGTTGATATAGGACTTTGTGTTGTGTGCAGGTGGCTATCAGTGACTATGGATGTGCGATGGCGCGAGCGAGACTGGTCGCAGCTGCGAGATGCTGTGGCCAATGCAGGGCCTGCGGTTCGAGTGACTTTAGCAACCAGTGGGTTGCTAAAGTTTTTTGAGTGCCCGTTGATACGGTCACAGGAGTACTTACTCCAGTTCCTGCTCCAGATGTGGAGCCCAGATCTGCACTTCTTCCTCGTGCGAGGAGAGAAGATCCCCTTCACTGCGGTGGAGAATATATATTTCTTGACTGGGCTCCCCTTCCGGGGGACACCGCTGCCGACAGAGCCTGTGTTGCCGAGGGGTACATAGCTGTCAAAGCTCGTCGAGCGATATTTCTTAGGAGAGCACTACATGTCTGGGACTGTAGTGAGTATTAGCGGTATAGATGCCCTGTTGTATCGTTGCATAGTGGTGATGATTGTTCGGGTGTATGGGTCACTGGCAACCCAACGGATCAGTGGTGGCCAACTGTTGGTGATGGAGAGAGTGGTGGTGGGCCATGAGCGGTTTGCCTGGGGTTTGACACTGCATGCGCGGATGATCGCGCAGCTGGACCGTTGTCGATCCATAGGTACCGGGGAGTTTGCTTTCGGCTCTATCCTGGTAGCTTGGTTTCTGGAGAGGGTGCCGATGCTGCACCCACGGGTTCTTCTAGAGGTGCCGGGGGTGCGAGAGCCTTGACTGAGGCGATGCTCTTAGATTTTGGTTCGCCATGGTGGTGGCGAAGGCGGGCACTACTTCACGGTGCAGGCGGCACAGATCTGGCGGCAGATGCCGCAGGTCATACTTCGATACCCCTATGCTGGGGTAGACTTTCGGGGGGACCCGAACATGGTACTGCCTCCTGGGGAGGGTTTTGATCACCAAGGTATGTTTGAGTTTTGTATATGTTTTGATTTATGTTGTGATTTTGATATACCAGTTTATATTTATGATGATAGATACTGATATGATCGTGTGTTGGTTTTTTTGTGCATGTGCAGATTTGGCACCTCATGGGTGTGAGGTGGAGTTCCAAAGAGCGTCGGCTCAGCAAGAGCTGGAGAGACCGCCACGTGGAGGGAGATGTCGGCGGGATGAGGCCACAGGGGCACCAGCAGAGCCCGAGAGACTGGCGAGGAGGCACCGATTTGATGACCCTGGTGTGGGGCCATCACACGCTCCTCCGGCGGCGGCCAGAGGTGATTTTGATGATATACGCCGTCATCTGGAGACGGTGTTATAGGAAGTGCCTGAGGGCATGTGGATCCGTATCCAGGACGAGGGGTTCCTAGAGCAGTGCATAGGGTTACCGCCACCATGGCGAGGTATTGTGCGACGAGAAGTTGTGCTCGCCGCGATGACTAGTGGACGCCTACCGCCGGGGGAGGGGGGTCCTATGGATGCTCCCCCACTACCGCCTGGGGCAGGTGGGGGTGGGCCACCACCTCCTCCTGAGGGAGGAGCTGGTGGGGGTGCAATAGAGGCACCCTGAGTGATGTATCATGTATATCTTTTTGATCGTATATAGGATGGTGAGCCGATTTTGTACTGAGGTGTGGCACTGGCCTGCGGGCATATGTGTTTTTTGTATGTAAACATTCAGATGGCCTAAGAGGCCGCGATATATATATATGAGTATACATCTTTTTGAGATCGGTGTTGTTTACATATGTTTTTTGTTGATAATGATGATGATGTCTATCTTATCTATATGCTGTGACAGGATGTATGAGATGTTTTTATGTATGTGTAGCTTGATGTGATATATGCCAATCTAACACCATGTTAGCTATTTCATCTGTTGTTTGATTCAATTGTCTTGGAA
>CBVK0100184567.1:0-19412 GCA_900067695.1 Picea abies
GTAATGACTTCCAAAGGTAGATACAATTTCCAAATATAAAGGGAGGGATAAACCTCCAAGAGGAAGATACAATCCTCCAATATCAAGAGAGGGTTGACCTCTCCATCCTTGCCCCTTCCTTTCACCCAATAATATATGAGAGATAATAAAACTTTACATTAAATCATGACCATCAACCAACCATCACATAGAACATGATATTGCTTCCTGAGACTTCTTCAATTTCTGCAATTATTCAATTCTTGGAATACTCTGATTCTATAGATAATATTACTCAATGTATTCTCTGAAACTCCTCCAAGTTTCACTCCTTGAATCCTCCCCAAAAAGAAGTTATAGAAAGAATGGTAGACTTTATTCAATTCTAGTTTATTTAGGAGAGAGAACTTGTACATAATGCCCTGTGTTCAATGTTTAACATCATATTCTGAAACTCGCACACAAGAAACTAAAGTCTGTACTCTTTCCAATTCTATTGGTCCCACTTCATTTGGATTCTCTATGAATAAGTTATGATTGTTTTACCCAAAACACCTGTTTATTGACTAGCTTCAGGACTGGTCAAAAACCCTATCTTCCACAGAGTGTATCTCCATAATTATAGAGAATAAAGAGCTGAAACGTCTACCATAGGTACCTTGATATGTATTCTCAATACCATAGCAATGTCACCATCTGAATCATTCTATAAAAAAATTTATAGCGAAAATGGTAAGATGACGTGAAAATAACATACCTTAGAACACATCACCAAAAGACTTCATCCTCCCTTGAAATCCGGCCTTCTTTACTTCTGATTTCCTCTTCAATTCGACTTGTGTATCAAATGAATGTATAATGATATTTATTTATACCATTTATGTCACTTCCTTTTAACATTAAGGCCGACTTGACACTTTCTTATTTTGTAATTCTTTTCTTTAATTATCTTTAGGACCTACATGTACTTCCTTCTTCAATTCACTTTGTCATCTTCAAAAATTCATTTCTCCTCAACCATGAGGATCCATGTGACATGCCACATACCACTAGAAATAACATGATGTATACTATCTATCCATGGGTTTTTTTATCTGCATATGCATTGTCCTTCATGTCCAAATACCTTCACCAATCTTGCGGTCCAAAACCAATGACTAGGGTTGACATCAATGAGAACAATCAATCTTCCAACAATATCCCCATTTGTCATTGATGGAAACACTCATTCTCCCCCTATCATCATGATCCCAATTTCTCTCCCCCTTTGAAATCAATGGCAAAGGGTAGGGATTCTCCCCCTGAGTTTAATGGCAAAAGGTAACCTTGTTCTTTGGGGTTGCTCCCCCTAAACATGTGGCACTCAATAACACTTCATCCTTATTTTTGGTCTTTGGGACTTCGTCTTCCTTGGAATCCTTTTGTGTGGATTTTGTCTTCTCTCTATTCTTCATGTCTAGGATGTATATGTTGTTCGGTCTTCTTGTTGCAGTTGCAACCAATCTTCCTGAGTTATTTTCTCTAATTTTAAATTTTCGTGAGTCAAACGTAAGAGTGTATCCTTGATCACATATTTTGCTGACACTGAGGAGATTATGCTTCAAATATTCAACCAATAATACTTTTCCTGCTTTTACATTTTCACTTCCAAGCTTTACAATTCCTTTTCCAAGTATTTTGGTAGATGAGTCATCTCCAAATGCAACATTTCCACCCTTTTTCTTCAAGATGACAAATTTGCTTTGATCTCCTGTCATATGAGATGAGAACCGACTGTCTATGAACCATTCATCTTCTTCTTTGGATTATTTAGTGACCAATGCTATTCGACAATTTTCATTGTGTGGAATTTATTTCCTTTTCCATGTTGTAGTTGGTATACATAATTTTGGCATACAATTATCTTCCTTCATCTCTCTGCAATCTTATGCTTTGTGACCAAGATTATTACACTTGTAACATACAATATTTTGATCCATTAATGGGTCAAATGGATTATAATTTATGTTGATAGGTCTACGAACATTTCCATATCTATTATTTTCACCATTCATGTATCTTGCATAGTTATTCCTTTCATTGATTCTACAATTGATTGCCTTGTGTCCAAAATTTCCACAAGTATAACAATGTCCAAGAAATAAATTTTGATACCTGGGAGTAAGTGATCTTATTTGTGGTGTGGTCCATATGGGTTCACAATATATTATTTTGTAGGTTCCTTCATAATGATTTCTTTCATGCCTGATGGGAGAAGATCTTCTTGATGTCTCATTCCTTTTGAATTCTAATCTTCTTTCTTGTTGTTCAACTTTTTTTGGTGTTGGTTTCATCATTTTCGACTTCATTCTCTTGTTTTGTTGTCTTCAAACTGTCATTGTATCCTAGTCTTGTCTTTTCATTTGGAGATCTTTGACTGCTAGGGATTTCATCTAATTTTTCAATGCTTTTTTCGAACTTCTTCAAATTTTGTATTGTCAATAGTAGCTCCTCTTTTGTGTGATCCAATTCTGCTTTCAATTTCTCATAATCTTATAATTGTTCCTTCAAGCTATTAATGGTCTTTTCAAGCTTATAATTCTCTTCTTCACAACTACTAAATTCACCTTTTAGTATTATGTTTGTGTTTCTAAGCTTGCTATTTTCAATTTCAACATGATTCAACTTTTCAATATTCTCATCTTCTTGTTCACTCTCTACATTGTCTTTGTATCCCCAAAAGGAATCAAGGTTGGTTTCTTCATCTGAATCTTCTTCACAAATGATTTCTTCTTCTTTAGAATTCTTGTGATCATCATCCTAGGTTTCTTGGGTTATGAAGAGGAATTATCCTCCATCATTACCTTCTTCATCACTCTCATCTGAGGATATGTCATCATCCTTGGAGTAGAAGCTCTTTTTATTGTTGAGACTTCTCTTTTTATAATAGCAGTTTTCAACAATATGTCCTATTCTACCACAGTTAAAGCATTTGAGAGGAGACTTACCTTTGTATCTTCCACTTACCTTCTGGAACATTCTTAAGAAATTTGTTATTTCTTCATCAAGGTCGTTATCCTTGTCTTTTGTCTTCTTTATAGCTTTAAAGGTCGCTTCATTGTTTGGTTGGTCACTTTATGTACATGTTCTCATTTCATATGCTATAAGAGACCCATGTAATTCATCCATTGTCATTTTGGTCAAGTCCCTAGTTTCTTCAATGGCGGAGACCTTAGCATCATACTTCAAGATAAGTGATCTCAACACTTTTTTTACAACCAATGATTCATTGAGATCTTCACCTAATCCTCTAATAACATTAACAACTTCATCAACTGTAAGAAGATAGGTTGCAATATCTTCCTTTTCATTCATCTTCAAATTTTCAAATTCTGATCTATGTTGTTGAAGCTTGACCTGCTTAACTTTTGGATCACCTTCGTAGATACTCTTGAGTTTGTTCCATACCTTTTTAGCAGTGTTGTTGTAACAACCCTAGCCACCAACAGGCCGGGCCATGCCACTACATAGATGCTTTACTTAGCTCTGAAATCGTGTTGTAACGACCATCCATGCCGGGCCACGCTACGCTAGAGAACACATTAGTTCTCTGTGCGGAACATACTATAACATACTCAACATCCAAACTGAGCTATGCCACATACAATTTTCTATCTGCATGCGATTAAAACATATCCAGGCATAGAACTCTTGCAGAAGCTTTATATATAAAATGTGAACAGAAAATTATGTTATGTAAATGCACAAATTCACATTGAAATAGCAGTAAACATATACATGCAACATATACAGGCAATAGCCATAAAAATAAACACATTTATAATCACACATATGATATCCCATAAAAATATGCACATAAATAACAATGCAACATGTAAATTTATCACACAGTTGACACTTATCTTTGTAAGAATGTCACCAACTGCGTGCAGACCTTCCACGAACCTCCCATCCTTAGACCACGCTGTTCATCACTCTCAACAGTGGGTCACCCCCGATATGGGACTAAACTCGACCTGGGTAAGGGTTCCTAACCAGGCTAATGGCTCATGGAAAATAGGAAAGACTTTGTCACATGTGCCTACTCAAACTAACAACCTACAGTCTCTCATTCCCCACATGCCTGTCCCACCCAAGGAAGTGTGCCCCTTCTCTGATCAACAATCCCTTGGCTGCCCCACTTCCCTTCCAGGGCTTCATCAACAGTCTGGACATGAAGCCTCAGAGCCCTGTAGTTGTAGTTCGACACCTTCAAGAAGTCAATTCCCAACAATTCTCTCACCCAGAGAATTGCTCTCGGGCCTAACAACCCGCCTCTTCAATATCCCACGAGCCTAACAACCAGCTTCTTCAATACTTCTCCCCAGCTAACCAGCTACACCAACCCCAAATGGCTATGGATAAGGTTCTCGGTACAGTGACAGGAAGCATGGAGGATAAATGACTGCATGAGTGAAAATGGTCATGGAATCATGGTTGAATGATGGAAGGAATTATGGAAATGATGGTCATAAGAATGATGGGAGAGTTTTGAAAATGAACTAAGTCTCAACAATATGTATGCATGTCCCCAACTTGACACTTTTCATGTTCGGAGCTACTTTGGTCCACTTTTCCCCAACTTTAGAACTTAGGATAAAATAATTATCCATACTTTATGATTTAAGAAATATTAATATAATATTCCTTTTTGGTTCAATCTCCCTAGCTTATCCCTTTTCCTTAACTTTTAGGTCCCACCCTTTCCCTAACTAGTGGAGTTTAGTCCCCCATCTCTTTTATCATGGTCGGTCTACGCGCAACAATGTATTTTATATTAAATATGAGACATGTACAAAAATAGGTGCACTGGCCTTTAGCATCTAGGCTATATGGCATTAATTCAAAACATAAGCATCCTGGCTTATAATAACTAGCTCACCAGCCTATAAAACACAACATATACATAAAGGCTCCCTGGCCCCAAGATTGTGCACACTTAAGATGTTGTGCGCGGTATCCTGGAATGTGCTCATTTCATCATTTTTACTGCGCAGTACCTGCGTGCACTATGCCATGAAAGATGTATGTCAAAATTTATCAAAAAACTCACCAACTTAAGTACATTATTACATTTACAGTTAGGGTTCTACCTGGGGATATTACAATCCCCTCCCCTTATTTATGCACTGTCCTCAGTGCATCATGTATTCATATACAACAAAATTTTCAAAAATCCTTAGTGCATTATATACCATGTACCATTCAAATTCTTTAAAATATCCAAGATTTAGCTATTGAAAGCTTGTTACCCATCTGGTGCTCTACTTTCTTGCACCAATTCTGGTACTTAGACTGCAACTTAAAGTCAATTTCTCTATTCCATAGAGCTAGTTCAGGAAATAATTCAACTCATTGTTCCTAATTACATGCTTCAATTAAACTTCATTGAAGCAACAATTGGCTATAGATCCATGACATTCCACCCAACCTTTTATCTCACTGCTAATAAACTCTCAGCAACATATCATCCCCAAGAATGGGATATGACTCCATCAGGACAATGGCTTCCCAAGATAACCACAAACCACAATCAATATCCACATAGTCTAGGCCAAGGTACCAAACCTCAACAACACTCCAACCAATGGTCTCTCTTCCCCACATGCCTGTACAACCCAAGGTAGTATGCACCTTCACTGTCCAACAGTTCATCAACTACTCAACCTCCCTTCCAGGGCTCCAGTACAGGCCGGACAGGAAGTCTCAGAGAACCGTGGATCCGAAAGTTCCAACTTTAATCATTATCATCTCACCTGCATCATACACATGCAGTTATCATGAGAGAGCATTATAAAAATTCCATTTTAGAAATCCAATTAATTTCATAAGGAATTCGACTTTTTCCCAAAATATGAAATTCTATTTCATAGTAATAAAAAAAAATTATCGTTTTTGGAATAATAGAATATAGTTTTCCTTATGTCTTTCAGCAAGCACCATGCTAAATACCATTTTTTTTTNATTGCATACAACCAACAAATTGTCAGTATTTTATGTACATCATAATTCAACATGTACATCACCTTATGCAATGATCTTAGAATTGCCTGGACCAAGCAATTCAATCACAATTACCAAACAATTTAACCAAATAGAATGACTCATCATTCTATGCATATGCATGCTCATAATTAATAACAGTAAGTTAATTTCTTCAATTTTCTAAACACAAATTTTCTGTAGTCACTATTCTTGTGACCACCTCACTTGCAGCTTTCCTATTGTAATGTTTAACAGTTCTTGAAATGTTCTCAATTTCATGAGTTAGCAACATTTCAAACATTAGTATAATTATTTCCATGCAAAAACATATATACACTCACTCACAAATTGCATTCGGAAAAATGCATTTAAGCATACAATTCCATCATGTACGACTGCAACTCTACCACTTACCAGGCATGAGTGCAACTCTCAATGCCTATTTATTCAATGCAACTTCACATTGATTTTCAGAATGATCTTTATCTAAGTCATGCATCTCACCATCCATAAATTGGAAATCTGGCCAATGTCTTGACACATCTCCACACACTTCCCATTGTCTTCACAATTACTTGGATGTCTTCCTTTTCGACCTGAACACTATGCCAAGAATACAATTCTCTAGTGTTTATTAGTGTTAGCAAAAAGGTTGCAGTCGAAGTTTTATTTAAAGTAGGAAGATCATTGGGTATTTGTGTGGCACATAACCTTTCTATAACCATACCTTGCCATATCCAACCATGTCCTGGTCTCATACATGACTAGATTTCTTAGCATCATTCCTATAACAAGTCCTTATTTTTTTTTTGTTCTTTGGTTATTGTCTCATAACCAAATTAACATGGCATGCTACTATGCCAGTGTGTGCATTCAAAAGCTAAAAGATTTGATATATATAACATGACTCTAGCCTTTACCACACTTAGTGGTAACTTAATCCTGTCAATGCACCTAAACAATACCATACAGTGTATTATAAAATTCAATTTGGGGAAAATTCTTACCTGGATTTCCCTTTGGCAATTATACAACATAATTTCCAAAAGAGGGATACTTGCCTGCATGGATTTCATTAAAAAGGTTTAATGCTACCTGATTAGCTGATGACTATAGAATTTCTCATTCTTCCTTATCAACCTTATAATTCAATATTCCAGCCTCATGTTGCTCCCACCTCTGTGCAGCAACATTATCAACAACACTTGCAAACATGCAAGCATTATCACCCTATGGCTGTCCCAACAAGCCATAAAATACTTGTTGCTACAGTAATTGCAACAAATTCTTTCTTCCTGTATCACATTTCCTTGTTTATCCTAGAATTCTTCCATTCTCCTAGATTCCTGAACCTTCAAGTGCTCTTCACTGTAATTACTGTGCATGAATATTTTTTATCTAAGCACTTTTGAGCCAAAACACTCTTGGTTGCCTTTGTTTTTCCATCCAAATACTAAAATGATATTAACCTTCAAATTTTATTTATTTCCTGGATCCATCCATCCCAACTCATACTTGGATGAATTATGATTCCAATCTTGTTGTCTTATAGACTTTGGATCTTCAACATCCATTTATTTTTTGGATCCCTCTGATCCAACTCCTACATGACCCAATTCTATTTCTAGTCATGTTTTCTGAGTAACCTTGGATAGTTAACACCAACTTCCTTCTTGAGGTACTTGATTTATCCTTTCCTTAACTAATCATATCAGTACTTGGATTTTCTTGTTGTCTAATACTTTCCCTTGTCTTGACTAATCTGATTTTAACCTACCTTGCACAATCCAATTCTATCATATCATAAATAATGCCCTTCATACCATGCTTCCACTATGCACTTTGATAACCATAAGAAAATCATTACTCTGATTTCATAACTAATCCATGGATATGATGCACTCCTTATCCAATATGCAATAAGCCTCTTTCTTTATCTGATTACTGTCATTCAGGTAGTCAATTCCTTCTATAAAAGATTTGACTCCAATGTATTGCTTAATCTATATATTGGTTTCCTTGGGAGTGATTGCACTTTCACTAATTCATTCATTACATGATCTATTCCTCTGTCTAGATCCCATTGAATACTTGACTAACATGAGAGGACTTCCTGTAGTGGCCTCCCAAGATTTTATGGCTGCACTCAGATTCATACCTTGACATTTTGTGGTCTTGGCTTTTGATCATCTTATGAAATATTTTGTCATAACACTCTTTCCCTGAGTACCTTTGCTTATTTTTAATTAAACTTCAACCTTCTCACATGTTAATAATTGAATTTTTTTAACTCTGCAAAATATTTTTAGATAAGACCCAAGTCTTGAGAATTTAGCAAGAACTACATCATCACGGAACCTTGATAGTTTGGAGGACCGAGAAAACCATTATGGTTTTTAAAATAGACGTGTGGCGCCTCCAGATATACATCGGGGTGAAAGGCGGGTTGCCGAAACCACTTTCGCCAAAGTCTCGATGTTACGTGTTTCAATATATCAAAACCACCACTCATGGGATGGGCAACGGGTAGTCATATCACCCCATTTCACTTGTTTGGTACTTCACAGCCGTATGATGTCAGACAAACGCCGCCATGTAACAAACTCAAAAGCTAATCATTTGAAATGGATTAGACGAGCATGGAAAACCAATGCACTTGTATGTAATTCTGTCTATGATTTATGATTGGGACTCTATAACTACCAATTCTCAAGTATGGATGCATCGTCTTAACCATAAAGGGTGTAATCTCCAAATTTTCTCGACCTTCTGATCTCTGTAAAGGCATTTTAGTGTCCACAAAATTGAGGTACATGGACAAAGCTATATCTAGTGAGACTGGTTATTCAGGGAACATGGTATATTTACCTATGAGTAAGGAGGAAAGGGTAGTTGCACATATAATAGCGACTAAATTCCACACAAAACCTTCTACAGATTCACAATTGGAAGTCAGGTTGAATCCCATTATGAGGGATCTAGTCATCAACATGCGAGTTGTTAAGAAGAAACAAAGCAAGCGACTGAAGAAAGAAACCATAGCTGAAACAACTGAAAGTGTTGGAGAGGATCAACCAGTCTGGTTAGATACTCTAAAGGAGGAGACCGCTAAGCTGAAATGAGTCCTCAAATAAAAGTAAGTACATTTCAACAAATTTTGGATAGCTGGTAGTAGAGGAAAGGGGCGCCAGAAATAATAGACCTATTCTTAAACGGTCCCTTTAAAATAGGATAACTGTTATTTTAAATCATTCCCTTTTTGTAACTTATCTCTATCTTTAGAAATGTGCGGAATTCTGAGCGTTTCTAATTATACAAATAATTCCTCTATATATATGTATTATCTCAAGGAAAACAAAGGGGGAAGGAACCTGCCCTCTGCACATGAAGTCTTGTTTTTTGTAATTTTTGGAATTAAAATGAATATATAAATGCAAAAGCGAATTTTGGACTATTTATGAAAAGATTATGATTGGTGGTGATATGAGTCTTGTTTTCTTTAATAGTATGTGTTTCTTGTAAGCTTATATTTCACTTTCATTTGTCTGAATCGGAGGAATATAAAACCTAGAATTCATCTATGAGATGCTCTTAGCTTAGCAATTTAGACTATATTTATTTCTTCTCAAACCAACTCTGAATTCATTTTAAATAATGCTCTGATGTGGTTGTGTGTTTCTTTTTCTCTAATACCATGCAAATTTTCTGTTAAACTTAGACTCATCGCCTTAATTAGCCTTCTCCTCTTGATAGTTCAATGTTCCGACAATGCATTGCTCATTCCAGACTCCATAGCCCAAATGTCATCTCCGTTCCTCCAGTCATTCAACAACAAACCCCAAAACAAACCAAATCTAGTCAATGTTTTCTACAGATATACCAAGTGACACGAGAGAGCCCTCAAAAATGCATTGCAAAAAGATGACGTTCAAACAATATAAAATGTCGTGGAAATCCGTTGCTTTCTATTGTTGTTCGCCTTCCAAATGACTTTGCGTGTACAAAAGTTCAACCTATACACCCATATTTATCGTGCACAACAACACCACAAGGTAAATCGTGCTTTCGCGCCCCTATAACCACTATGCATTTCTTCTCTATCACGCCAATAACTTGCACACAGTTTCTATACCACGCACAAATTTTGTATTGCGTGTTGATATTCTGTGTGCATTGCACTCGGCGTGTTGCACCATGCCAAAGTTTAGTACATCTCACTGTGAACTTATAGTCTACGCGCATCATTTACTATACTGTTGTGTTACAACTTATACTCATACTGCATGCACACCAACCAAACTCCTCTGCTCTCTTCCATCACTGTGCACGCCATGCCCGCCATTATTATGTGTGTACACACCACACAATGTTAAATTTAGTGTGTGCACCTGCACACCAATAATTTTCCACGCGATGCCAAAATTTAACATGTGCATCAGCACACCAATACCCTGACGCGCAGTGCCGAATTTTACCTATCTCGAGATTTTCACTGTGCCACATGAATTTTTGGTGCACCCAACTGCGCACATTCACCTTTATGCTCATTGATTCCTTGTGAATTACACTGCAAAAATTGGGGCTTTTTCCCAATTCACCATAGACATTCGACAACTATGAAATTCGTTCAACTTCACCCCGATAACACTAGCTGAACCTCTGTAACAACAGATCGCTGTGGGTTGACATTTCTGGAATGATTTGTTTTTTTTCCCAAACTCAATTCACGAATTGGGAATTTTAATTACGAATTCCACTCCGTCTATCATGGATTTACTGTAACTTCAAATTCGACCCATTCTAGATCCGAATTTTCTAGAACATATATTAAGTCGGAAATATCTCACCACTTGGTCTAATTTCTCCATTTTCTCTTGAATTTAACAACATAAATTGGTGTTTTTCCCAAATTCCGCCCAGTTGCTGTTACTTTTTACCATGGACACTTTACAAACTAAAATTTGGCCACTTCAAAATAAATCCTCTATGACATTTTTCTTCAACTCAACTTTCTCAGCCCATCCAGGCTCAGTGTTGAACATTGAAGCTCTGATACCAATTTGTAACATCCCCAACCACCAACAGGTCGGGCCATGCCACTACACAAATGCTTTACTTAGCTCTAAAACTGTTTTTTAACGTCCCCGACCATCCATGCTAGGCCACGCTACGCTAGAGAACACATCCGTTCTCTGTGTGGAACATACTGTAACATACTCAACATCCAAACTGAGCTATGCCACATACAATTATATATCTGCATGCGATTAAAACATATCCATGCACATAACTCTTGTGGAAGCTTTATATATATAATGTGAACAGAAAAATATGTTATGTAAATGCACAAATTCACATTGAAATAGCAGTAAACATATACATGCAACATATACAAGCAATACCTATAACAATAAACACAGTTATAATCACACATATGATATCCCATAAAAATATGCACATAAATAACAATGCAACATGTAAATTTATCACACAGTTGACACTTATCTTTGTAAGAATGTCACCAACTGTGTGCAGACCTTCCACGAACCTCCCATCCTTATACCACACTGTTCATCACTCTTAACAGTGGGTCACCCCCGAGCTGGGACTAAACTCCACTCGGGTAAGGGTTCCTAACCAGGCTAACGACTCATGGAAAATAGGAAAGACTCTATCACATGTGCCTACTCAAACTAATAGCCTACAGTCTCTCATTCCCCACATGCATGTCCCACCCAAGGATGTGTGCCCCTTTTCTTCTCAATAGTCCCTCGGCTACCCCACTTCCCTTACAGGGCTTCAGCAACATGTCAGACAGGAAATCTCAGAGCCCTGTAGCTACAGTTCAACACCTTCAAGAAGTCAATTACCAATAATTCTCTCACCCAAAGAATTGCTCATGGGCCTGAAAACCCGCCTCTTCAATATCCCATGGGCCTGACAACCCGCTTCTTCAGTACTGCTCCCTAGATAACCAGCTACACCAACCCAAAATGGCTATGGATAAGGTTCCCGGTATAGTGTCAGGAAGCATGGAGGATAAATGAATGCGTGAGTGAAATTGGTCATGGAATCATGGTTGAATGATGGAAGGAATTATGGAAAAGATGATCGTAAGAATGATGGGAGAGTTGTGAAAATGAACTAAGTCTCAACAATATGTATGCATGTCCCCAAATTGACACTTGTCATGTTGGGAGCTACTTTGGTCCACTTGTCCCTAGCTTTATAACTTAGGATAAAATAATTATCCATACTTTATGATTTAAGAAATATTAATATAATATTACTTTTTGGCTCAAGATCCCTAGCTTATCCATTTTCCTTAACTTTTAGGTCCCGCCCTTTCCCTAACTAGTGGAGTTTAATCCCCCATCTCTTTTATCGTGGTCGGTATGCATGCAATGATGTATTTAATATTAAATATGAGACATGTACAAAAACATGTGCACTGGCCTTTAGCATCTAGGCTCTTTGGCCTTAATTCAAAACATAAGCATCATGGATTATAATAACTGGCTCACCATCCTATAAAACAAAACATATACATAAAGGCTCCTTGGCCTCAACATCGCGCGCACTTAAGATGTTGCACGTGGTATCCTGGAATGTGCTCATTTCATCATTTTTACTGCGCAGTACTTGCGCACACTATGCCATGAAAGATGTATGTCAAAATATATCAAACAACTCACTAGCTTAAGTACATTATTACATTTATAGTTGGGGTTATACCTGGGGATATTACAACTGAAACCCATCACTTTGCTAGCAATGGTTGGTGCTAATGCTACTAGATAACATGTCTGGCTTTTGAATTACAACTCATAAGTTTCTTCTCATTTGGATTGGTTGGAGCATTATTTGGTATTACATATCCATTTATAATTGATTACCAAATGTCTACTCCCAAACCCGTTAGGTAAGTTTTCACTCTATCACTCCAGTATGCATAATTTCTTCCATAAAATTTTTGAATCCCATTTGAAATGTTCTCATGGTCATCCATCTCTGCTCAGGATTTTTCTTCCAGTGGTTAAACTATTCTGAAGGCAACCTGCTCTGATACCATTTGTTGATACTGAGAGGGGGGTGAATCAAGATCAAGTAAAATTTAAAAACCTTTTCAAATTATATTTAAACCATTCAATTATATCCAATGAGAAATGAACAATAGTATAAGAGTTACACCAATACACCATAATACACCATGCACAATATATGAGAAATAATCAATAGTTATTTCTCAAGGGAAGTAATGACTTCCAAAGGTAGCTACAACTTCCAAATATAAAGGGAGGGATAAACCTCCAAGAGGAATATACAATCCTCCAATATCAAGAGAGGGTTGACCTCTCCATCCTTTCCCCTTCCTTCCACCCAAAAATATATGAGAGATAATAAAACTTTACATTAAATCATGGTCATCAACCAACCATCACATAGAACCTAATAATGCTTCTTGAGACTTCTTCAATTTCTGCAATTATTCAATTATTGGAATACTTTGATCCTATAGATAATATTATTGAATGCATTCTCTGAAACTCCTTCAAGTTTCACTCCTTGAATCCTCCGCAAAAAGAATTTATAGAAAGAATGGTAGACTTTATTCAATTCTGGTTTATTCAAGAGAGAGAACTTGTACAGAAGGCCCTGCACTCAATATTTAACATAAGATTTGAAAACTCACACACACGAAAATAAAGTCCGTACTCTTTCCAATGAAATTGGTCCCACTTAATTTGGATTCTCTATGAAGAAGTTATGATTGTTTTACCCGGAACACCTGTTTATTAACTAGCTTCAGGACTGGTCAAAAACCCTATCTTCCACAGAGTGTATCTCCATAATTATAGCGAATAAAGAGATGAAGCTTTTACCATAGGTACCTTGATATGTCTTCTCAATACCATAGCAATTTAACCATATGAATCGTTCTAGAAACAAATTTATAGCTAAAATGGTAAGATGACCTGAAAATAACATACCTTAGAACACATCACCAAAAGACTTCATCCTCCCTTGAAATCCGACCTTCTTTACTTATGATTTCCTTTGAAAGTCGACTTGTGTATCGAATGAATGTATAATGATATTTATTTATACCATTTATGTCACTTCCTTTTAACATTAGGGTCGACCTGACACTTTCTTATTTTGTAATTTTTTTCTTTAATTATCTTCAGGGCCTACATGTACTTCCTTCAATTCACTTTGTCATCTTCAAAAATTCATTTCTCCTCAACCATGAGGATCCACGTGACGTACCACATACCACTGGAAACAACATGATGTATACTATCCATCCATGGGTGTTGTATCTGCATGTGCATTGTCCTTCATGTCCAAATACCTTCATCAATCTTGCGGTCCAAAACTAATGACTAGGGTTGACATCAATGACAACAATCAATCTGCCAACGTATATAACCATAATAGTCTAAGTCACCATATCACATACATTAACAACTCATTCGCTCAGGACATGTAATATAAGAAAGAATGAAAAAATTTCAAGAAGACATATATTGTATTAGAATAGTCCATAAACAAACATGCTCTTACAACCCATGTGAACAACATACATCTTGCCTGAAATAGTTCACAGAAAAAAAAACTGCACATGAAATCTCTTCTCTCTGTTAAAATTTGGACCTGATGGATTCTCCGTATTGACAGTTTCAACAATAGAACATGAAAACTGTAAGTATAACTCTCCGATTTTAGTTGACACTATATTCCTAAAGTAGTTCAGAAGTGTACAATGTTTGAAGAGCCAAAAGCCCTTTCTTTCGATTCTTTTCTAGTATTTATTGAGGTTCAATAAGACCTTTGGCCTTTTGTCTCCCTCCGTGACCTTTCGTATTCCAACATTTTTCCTCATACTCTTTGTTATGATGAGTAACAATAACAATGGTTACACTTTGAATTTGTCTCCTAGCAGTGGTGGGTCATCATGGATTTCGACCATATGTGCCTTGCGCATCATGAAGAATGACCATGGGTATGGGGGAATCTTCATCGTAGGGTTTAGAATCCATCTTCAATAGTTCGATCTTGGTTCCTCTCACTTCTTTCTATTTCTATAACAATTGACACTATTTTATCGTTCTATTTGATTTGGCTATCGATAGCATTGCAAGAGTGCGTCTCTCTCTTGACATGGGTACCTAACATTGTTCAAAATACAATATATGAGAGTAAATCCAAATAATCCATCAAGACTAATCATTATAATGGATATGAATGGGGCATAGAATAATTGAAGTGTCATTTATAAACTTTCCTGAGTTTGATTCATGGTTCCTCTGCTCATGGTCAAGTTATGGTGTTCTTCAAGCCTCTCAACAATGTGTCAGATATTAATCCAAAAATAACTATATCACAAGTTAGGAATTTCTCCAATCATATAACTAGGAAGTTGTACAGATATAAGATACATTTCCAGTGGTATAAATAACTCTAACAATAGGCACCCAAGTCAAACATTATGGTCTATTTACGAGAGACAATTTTTTTAGTTTCAGAGGAGTTAGTATGAACTCCTCCAACATGTTTGGATGAGTTAGTAATAACTCCTTAGACCTGTTCGGAGGAGTTAGTACTAACTCCTTCGACCTGTATCGGAGGAGTTAGTATTAACTCCTTCAACTTGCCATCAAAGTGTTTTGAAATAAATCCTCCGATATGTATCGAAGGAATTGAAGGAAAATATTTGTAATCGCTTCAAAGGATTCAAAGGTAACTTCTCCTTCTGGGGAAAGAAAAATTGGAAAAAATTATGAGTGTTGAACTGGCAAGAGACAATGAGAACTTGAGTTTGAAAGCCCATAACTTCCTCATACAACGCCTGATTGAGGTGTATTTTTTTGAAACTCAGATAAAATAGAGAGGTGTGTCTATAAATATAACTGAATACGTTTTTACATCATTTGCATGGATCCATTTCTAATTATGGCCACGACTATCGAGGCTAGCATGGCAGGGAATCCTAGACGATCGTTTTGGCACTTTCAGACCTTGGATTTCGATCTCGTTAGTTGCATTGGGATCGTACTTGCATAATATATAAAATAGGCCTATGTTGGTTTTGAGAAATACACTTTGAATAATACCCAAAATTTGTGCTCAAAGGTGTTTTTAATCGAAGTATGTGCCCCATTCTTGCTATTGCTTTATCCAAATATGGTTCTATCAGTTCCTGAGTCATATGTGATATGTAGGATATTAGATAATTCATTGAAACTGAGGTAATATGTCAGGGGCATAGAAATATAAATTCATCAAAACAACCAACTGACATTCGGTGTGCTTGGCATTGTGTAGGAGATGGGAGAACCAATTTTTTATCGAGATGCATTTCATAGCCAATGAAAGACCTACATATCCTTCATTTAACCCATATGATGATACAAAACACTTTCATGCTCATGGTTATCCATAAAATCAAGAGGTGCAAATAAAATATGATGTGGTACGTGAATACGAGCTACTGATGACACTGACAAACTTGATTATGAATGCAGTCTAGAGTGGATCTGGTTAGATAGGAAATCAATGAACATGTGTTTATATATGCATGGATATTTTAGTCATTGTGAATTGTAAGGATATCGACTAATGAGCACAATAAGATGGGATCCGAGTTGGGAGGGGGACAAGTTAAGCCTCAAGAAGAAAGTGGGCTATGTTGACGGGTTAGTGTTGGTGAGAGGGAGTAGGTAGTCATCGATACACTTAACAATGACAAGGGGTTGGCATCCTTCTGTTGATGCATTTGTGATAGGAGAGGGGGTCTTTTCAATGGGTAGTGTGTCGGGAACAAAGAGGTGAACCTCATCGATAAGAAATGTAATGAAGCAGAAGGGAGGGAGCATCATTGTTATGTGATGCAACAATGTGAGTAGAAGGGATTCAGTTGGTGAAAGGTGTGCATGTGATGAATATAATAATGTGACCAATATTGGTGAGATTTCATTGATCATGTGAACTTCACTTACGATGAAGATGTGTGTCAGTGAGGTTTGGCAGGAGCACGCTGGCACATTAGCCAAGTGAAAAGGGAGTTGGTTTATGTATTGGTGAAGGAACCATTGGCGAGCCAATATGGAGGTGGAAGAGACTGTATGCGAGTCAATACACTATGTTTCAGCATAGGAAGAAGGGACACGCTGAAGTACGGATTGTCGAGTATAAGTGATTTGAGGAAGAACTGGAAATTATAAGGCAAGGTAGGGTGAGGAGAAATTAGACATATATATTTGCATAAGGGAGAGAGTGTGAGGTTTCCGGTTGGAAGAATTAAAGGGGGGGGGGAATTTCTTGTCTTGGATAGAAGCTAAGACAAGAAAATTGGGAGGCCGTTGTGTGGGCACAACATGGTCATAATTTTAATTTTAATATTTACTTATCCATTTTTCACATTGTGTGGAGCGTTTTCTATCACCACATCTACACACTCTCTCTCTCTCTCTCTCTATATATATATATATATATATATATCTTATTCACTCCACACAGGTATATCCCCAACACATACAACACTAAAATGTACTGTTAAAGTCAAAGCCAAACCAAAATATTCTTAAAAATATCGTTATCATTATTCCGACAAGAGATTTAATTTGCACGATAACCGAGTCATTTATGGCACGCTGATTTGCTAAGATTCCACCAGTAACTCTCCATACCTAGTTGAATTTATTTTAAGTAACAATATTCATTATAAAAAATAGGTATATAAAGTGAACAAAATTATTTTATGCATATGTTTAAGTTAGTCTATTTTGAACCCTTGTGCAGAGAATTCATATCACTCATCCTCCCGTACTCCCGCACTTACGCAACTCCGCACTTCCAATAGTTTCACATTATTAGTCTATTTTGAACCCTTGTGCAGAGAATTCATATCACCCATCCTCTCATACTCCCACACTTCCGCAACTCCTCATTTGCAATAGGTCCACATCATGGAGATTCTAACAAGCGATGTAAATTGCACAATAAATAAGTCATTTATGGCATGTTGATTTGCTAAGATTCCAGCACTGACTCTTCATACTTAGTTGAATTTATTTTAAGTAATAATGTTTATTATAAAATAATAAGTATATAAACTGAACAAATTAATTTTATGCATATTTTTAACTTACAAAATATTGTTGATTAATGGTTATGATTTTAGTTTTAATATTTTATTTAGCCATGTTTCACATTGTCCAAATCCTTTTGCTATAACCATATCTACGCACTCCACACAGATATATTTTCCACACCTCCACACAACCAACACCAAAATGTAATTTAAATCCAAAACCAAACCAAAATCTTCTTAAAAAACTCATTATCATTAATTTTGTATAGATTACTGAATAGACCAAAATCTTCCAAAAATACCCACTATCAATAATTTTGTATAAATTATTGAAGAGATTTGCTATTGTATAAAGGAAGCAGAGAAATGATGAAACTAAAAGTCCATATCATATACCATTTTTTACACTGAAAAGTTGCAAGACCTGTCTATCTTTCTCATACAAATAAGATAACTTAAAGTAATAGTCAATTCACCTTGAAATCCATTGCGAAAGTTGGAGTACACTTCACTACAAGAGTCATGTATAAGATTGTCTTAGGGAAAAATGTTATCAATTAATAGAATTATATGTTAATATTTTAATATTTTAATATTATATTAATAAAAAATATACTCATATGTATAAATATGCAAACTTTTCTTAAAAATAAATCAATATAAATTTTTTTTTTAAATATTAATATTTATTTTACACATAAAATAGTTACATAAAACAACTTGATAATTAACAAACATTAACAAGAAAGTATTTTAACTTTTTAGATATCTCAATGTTTTTACGTATATATGTATATTAAAAACTAAGTATATAAAGTGAACAAAATGCTTTTATGCATATGTTTAACTTAAAAAATATTGTTCATTATTGGTCATAATTTTAATTTTAATATTTACTTATCCATTTTCACGTTGTGTGGAGCCTTTTGCTATCACCACATCTACACACTTTGCATAGATATATCTTATGCACTCCACACAGGTATATCCCCCACACATACAACACTAAAATGTATTGTTAAAGTCAAAACCAAACCAAAATCTTCTTTAAAAACTTGTTATCATTATTCTGACAAGCGATTTAATTTGCATGATAACCGAGTGTTAGCGACATTTCTTGCTAAGAGGATAGGAAATCAAATGAATGGGTTAAAACCCACTTGTCCAAGGTTTTGGGCGACAATGCGCCCGTGGTAAACAGTAAGTGAGATCGGACGGTCTGGATCATCGCGCCCGGATCAACGGCGCACAGCGAATTCTGGACCCCCCTTGCCTTCCGACCTTTAAGCAAAGGGGGGGGGGTCCGGAATCG
>CBVK0100184568.1:1607-19398 GCA_900067695.1 Picea abies
TGGTAAAGGATACTTATTCTTCACAGTTATTTTGTTCAACTGCTTGAATTCAATGCAAAGTATCAAGGTTCCATCCTTTTTCTTCACAAATAATACTAGGGCACCCCAAGGTGACACACTTGGGCATTTATACCTTTTCTTCAGAAGCTCTTCAAGTTGCATTTTCAATTCCTTCAGTTCTAGTGTACTCATCCTGTAAGGAGTCTTAGATACTGGATTTGCTCCAGGCACCAGATTGATAGAGAAGTCAACATCTCTCTTAGGTGGAAATCCTGGTATTTCTTTAAATGTGTTTACAAACTCTTTTAGGACTATATAGTCTTCAATATATGGCACCTTATCTTTAGGTGTCTCTTCCATATGCGCTGCAAATATTTGACACCCTTTTCGGTAAATTTTCTTCAGCTGCAAGGATGAAATTTCTTTGATAGTTACTTCTCTAGGAATTCCTTGTACTATCCTTAAGTTTTCTTCCTCATCCAAGCAAGTAAATGTTTTATTATAACAATCTAGGACAATATGGTGTTGTTCCAACCAACCCATACCAATTAGGCAATCATAGGAACCCAAAGGTATGATGTTCAAATCTACGCCAGTGTTCAGTCCATTCATGTTCATTGGGCATGATGTGACCATATCATTAATATTTCTTTTAGCTCTTGTAGCTAGCTGCACCATCCAAGGTTTTCCAAGCTTGCTTCTTAGCAAATGAAATCTTTCCACGATCTTAAGATCTAGATAATTATGACTAGCTCCTGAATCAATTAAAATGACAATGGGTTGGTCATTGATCTTACCTTCCACTTCAATCATATGTGATTGAAACTCAACTTGCTCATTGCCCAAGGCTACATAGATCTTAGGTACACTTTTGTCCATGTCCTCCACTGTTTTAGCTTGATGTACATTGTGAACAATCATCACTCTTTCACTTTTGTGAGGGCAATATCTGTACATATGATCTCCCTTACAACCCCAACATTCAATAGGTGGTTGCCTTGGTATTTTCCCTAATGACTCTATCATTCTGGATTCTTTAGAAGTTGGTTGTTCCTGATATTTATTTCTGAAGAATGGTGGCTTATTTCCCTTCTTCCTCCGTTCCATCTTGCTTTTCTTCTTGTCTTCTCAAGAATTTTGGTAATTTGCTTTCCCCTTATGTTGATCATAAAGACACTTATCCCTTCTTATAGTTTCCTCCAATGTTTTGGGATCATCATATTGTATCCTGTCACTGATAAAAGATGGCATCCCACTCAAATATCTTTGAATCTTAACTTTCTCATCTTTGATGAAGGAAACATATTTCAACATCTCTAAAAAACTCCTTTCATACTCATCTACGATCATACTCTTAAGCTTGAGTTCAAAGAATTCCTTCATTTTTTTGTCATAGTATCTCTTAGTCAAGTATTTCCTTTGAAAATACCTCTTGAATTCTCTCCAAGTCACCTTCTTCTCATTAATGTGTTGTACTTTCACATATTGTTCCCACCACATTGATGCTTTTCCCTTGAGCTGATAATTAGAAATTCTACCTTTTGCCTGTGAAGAGTAATTATGCAACTGAAAATATTTTCTCATATTCAGTATCCATGTCTCTATATCCTCGTCCTTCTTGTGTTCACCATCAAAAGTAGGAGGCTTCATTTTGTTCATTTCCCCCTGAAGTTCATCCACTCTAAACTTCTTCTTTTGCTTCCTGAAAAGGGATGGAATTGCACTTCTGGGCGTTCTCCTAGTTGAATGTCTTGGAGAGTGATGGTGATGCTTGCCAAAACTTTTGTTGCGCACCATTCTTCCCATCTTATCATGAGACTTATGGCTCCTTGATCTACTTGACTCAGTCTTCTTATCCATCTTCTTCTCAATTATGTTCAGGCTCTACATCAACTTGATATTGAAGTCTTTATGTTGCTCCTTGGCTTTCATAAGCCTCTCATTATCATCTTTATAACTCAGGACATCCTTTTGCAAATTTTTTATGGTCTCTACCAAGTTCATGCTTTCTTCCTTACCTTCTCCATGTCCATTTGAATTTGTACCTTCATTTCCCATATGTACATACATTCCTATGATCTCTTCTTCATGGCTGTAAACTCCCTGCATATCTTCCATGATTCTAAAATTGTATTGATCTTGTTCTGGTCTAATGTTGTTAACTTTGCAAAATGTGCAGCCAACAAAATTTGTTAGGCTAAAACATTTTAACAAGTTCATGAATTTATACACAATTATGTTTCCATCATGCATTAAAATTCTTTCTTTTGTTTTCTTGGGAAGATTAACTACCCAATCAAATTCACGCGCACTATTTCTCAATTATATCCCATAATTAGCATGCGATAATTTTGCGCATGCAATGCTAATATGAAGTGCATGCATCGCATATCTATATTTAGTGTGCATACTTTTCCGTTGCACACCAATCTCTACTGAGCACAACCTTTGTGTCGCACACCAATACTCGATGTGCACTGCCAGCACTACGCCACACCACGTCGGGGTTTAGTGTGTTCACAATGTGTGCCAAAACTCCCTACACTCCAATATTTTGTTGCGTGCTAGTATCTATCGAGCACGAATTTTTTGGCGTGCATCGATACTCTACACGCACTGTAAGCACAATGTTGCACGTGCACCAATAAAAATGAACTGTGCTTAGCCAATACTCCAAGTGCACACCTTTCACATCACACTATTAATCATGCACCACAAACTCTGCACCTTGCAATGCCAAATTTCAGCGCGCTTTACCACGCACTTGTATTCTGTGCATGCCACTTGTTATACACAACGCAACGCCAAAAATTAGTGTACATATCCTATGCACCCTTATTTTCTACGCCACACCCAATGTTTAGTGCACACCCCACACAACACTTTTTCCACATCACTGGTTCCACACAACACAATACTCAAATTTAATGCGCACACTTACACACCTTTATTTTTCTGCTCATCACTACTATTTAGCGCGCACAATAATTTTGACACTTAACTGATTTTTCCATAAAATTTGACTTAGAAATTAGAAATTTTTCTCGATTTCCACCATGAATGTTTTGCAACCATGAATTTTTTTCAATTTCACTCCAATATACCCAAATTCAACCTTCTTCAACAACAATGCTTGTGTGTGTTATTGGTTGATAATCCTGGTGCGATATTTTTCCAATTCTTTCTCGAATTGAGAATTTTATTCAACCAATCTCGCTCCATCTGTCATGGATTCTCTTTAACTACAATTCAACCCATTCTTGTCTGAAATTCCTTAAATAGGGATTAACATTAAGGATATCTCATTACTTAACCAAATTTTCCCAAATTCTCCATGACTTTTAACAACAGAAATTGGGGCTTTTACCCAAACCCACTCAATTGCTTCAATTTATGTCATGGATGCACTGTAACTTGAAATTTAGTCACTCCTAAAGTCAATCTCTGCAAGAATCTGCTTTGACATTATGCTAACTAGGCCCATCCAGGATCACTGTTGAAAATTGGGCTCTGATACCAATTTGTAACATCCCCAACCACATGTTGGGCTATGCCACTTAAAAACTTTCTTTCTCTGATACCATATTGTAACATACCCAACCACCCAGGCTGGGAACATCACACCAAAACTTCTCTTCTCTTTTTCATCAGCTCTGATACCAATTTGTAATGTCTCCATTGCTAACAACAATTTAACCAAATTGTTCTGATACAAATCTGACACTAATTAAAAGATAAAAATACATTCTACAATGCACAGATACAGACATATTCATAACATAAATATACATGCAACATTAACATAATAAACCCATGAAAAAATATTTATAATTATTACTGCAACACATAGTTTAATACATAATAACACTTATCTTTGATTAAAGGTACACCAACTACGGGCAAACCTTCCATGTTCCTCCTAGCCTTAGATTGCACTGTTCATAGCTCTCAACAATGGGTCACCCCCATGCTAGGGATACAGTCCACTTAGGTAAGGGTTCCTAGCCAAGCTAAGTTATCTCAGTCAACAAGAAAACTCAGTCACAAGTGACTCAATCACACGAAACTCCGCCACATGTACCAATTCACACTACTAGCCTATAGTCCCTCATTCCCCACATGCTTGTCCCACCCCAGGAAGTGTTCCCTTTCTCTCCTCAATAGTCTTTCAGCTTCCCCACTTCCCTTCTAGGGATTCAACAATAGGTCGGACAGGAAGTCTCAGAGACCTGTCGCTATCGTTTGATACCTCAGGAAAATAATACCCTGCAATTCTCTCACATGGAGAGAATGTAATGTCCCATGGGACTGAAAACCAACCTATTTAGTCTGTCTCTCCAAGATAAGCAATGTACATGTATCTACGACAATAAAAGTAGAATGCGGGTTACAATAACAACCAGGTTTGATGTTAGTAACAACATGGTTCAATGGCAGAACAATCAGATCATGGTCACCGCTCCCCCTTTGCATGAATTGATCGAATGATAGCAAAAAGGTACTAAGTCCAAACTATTTGGATGCATGTTTCCAACTTGACACTTGTCATGTTGAGAACTATCTTCAATCCACATGTCCCTCTCTCTCGGACTTAGGATAAAATAATATCCTTACTTTATACTTTTAAGGAATATTAATATAATAATCCTTTGGGTTTAAGCCCCCTTAACATATACCCCCCTTAACCTCAACTAGTGGATTTATCCCCCCATACTCTTTTACGTGGTCGGACAGTGATAATAATGTATTTTCATTATGTATGTGCTTACATTTACATTCTCAGTACATAAGTATTGATCTTTTGTATCCAAGCTCACCAACCTCAAAACATAAATATCACACACTAAACCGGTGCGTACGGAACTTCTGGGATGCACACACTCTTATTTCAGTGCACCACCCTCACAGACTTACACAGGTGCGCATTACATCATGACATCTATACAAAAAGGCTCCCTGGGCTCCAAAATCATGCACTAAGCCGTTGTGCGTTGAATCCTGGAATGTGCGCAATCCTCGTGCACTTATACCGGTGCACATTGTATTCTTCAAGTTGTATCCCTTTTTGTGTGCCATTCCTGCACGCTTACATAGACGTGTGGAAAAACATTAAACTGTGCACTATATCATTTTACAAACTGTGCGTATTCCTTTGGTGTGATATTCTCATGCACTAACTTAATATGCACAGAACCAAACCTACACACTTGTTCCATCAACTCACCAGCTTATATGTAATTTACAGTTATAATTATATTTACAATTGGGTTTCAACCTAGGGATATTACATAATAACAACTAGTCTATTACTAATCTATGCTAACATATCCTAGCTAGGAGCACACTAGAGTATCCGATGAGTTATAATGTGACCAAAACCCTACACAACTTTCATATAGTTAGTTGTAACAAAAGGGTAAGATTGCAGACAAATGCATACATATGTATATAATTATATTAGTCTAGATCACAACAATGTATACCATAATAACCCACAAATCTCAAGGCATTGAAATATTCAAAGAAATATCAATAACTGTAGAATGATAAAGATTGTATAGGAATTAGTCTACAACAAACAAACACTCTTATAGTCCATATAAACAACAATTATCTTCACTTGAAGTAGTTCAAAGCTCCGATCCCTTTCTACACATAATTCCTTCTATAATATGATGGACATGAGGGCTTCTCAATATTAATTAACAATATATAAGTTCTCGAAAAAGTTCTTGCGTCTATACAATGCTTGAAAAGCCAAAAAGTCATTTTTCACAAGTTTCTACTCTATTTTATACAAAAAGCTAGTGCCCTTTCTCCTTCTTCTTGGAGAGGCAGTTACAAATTGTTCATATTTTCTATTCTAATGAAAAGTGGCAAAAAGAACGAAATTTGAGGTGGTTAGGAAAAGGACGAGAGAAAAATAGTCGTTTTTCCTTTCCCTATGAACTTTTTCTTCGAAGATAAGCTATCCAAACCTCGAACTAGTTACATAGTGACTCGATTCTCTTGTATGATAGTTGTTCCAGTGTTGCTTTGATCATGGCGATGTTGTCATCAAGGGCGCTCATATATTTTTCCAGTCTTGTCATGTAAGCATGTATCATGGTGTGAAGCTTCACTAATTGTAGTAGATGTTGGTCAATGAGATTGGTAGAGACAAAGGTTATTGCTTCGACTATCTGTCTCCTTCAACTCGTGTTGTCCTGGACTACATTCACCAATTCTTCTATGACCAAATTCTTCCCAAGTTCATCTAATATTAGGAGACGACCATTCCTTATCAGCTCTTGGGTAGCTTTGTGAGTCCTTGAATGTATCCCCAATGCCTTGGTTAATTCTTTATCTGTCCTTTTCCCTACTTGCTGGCAATGATCTAATGCATACAAGTTTTTCTTTCTTGCTGATTTTGAAGTTCTATACAGCTCCAGAGGCGTGTCAGGATTATCTTCTATCCATGTATAAATGTTCGCTATACCTTCACTGATAGTGTTGTATTGTGTCAACTGCATTTGTGTCTGGTTGTTTTGGTCAATAATCGTTGCAACCACATTTTGGAAGAGATGTAGATTGGCATACATGTCAATGATGACACCTTCCAAATTATTCTTCACTTTTTCCACACTAGCCTTAAAGTTGAGAAGACTCCTTTCATCAATCTTTACTTGCTGGAGCCTCTCTTCTAGCTCTCTGATCCTCACCTCTTTTTCTGCGTTCTGCTGGCATAGCCTCTGTATATTTTCTATGGTTTCATCCATAAATGCAAATCTTTCCCTATTTGTTTCCACAAGGTCTTCCTTGACATCTGCTATGACAGGGAATTGAGTAACCATTGGCAAAGGGGATCCTTCTATTGCTGGAACCTTTTTCACTCTTTCTTGCATGATTCTACCGGTTTTACTATCGTATGTAAAACTTCATAGATCCAATATCTCAGCTGACCGAAAAGGTTCCCAAGGCTCGAGGCCTAAACCATTGCTCGTTGTTTATGCTCTTGTACTCGTGGTGGATGTTCCTGGGATATCTAGTTCCATCGGGTGTTTATCACCCTCTCTGTCAATTGTATTCTTCTTTTGTCTTTCTTCTTCAACAACTTTGTTTGCTACTTCTTTTTCTGTTAATTTTGTTGCCACTCTTGTTGCTTTAGCTAGCTCCTTTTCTTTTTCTACAACATCTTTTTCCTAGAATTCATATTTTTCCTCAGCTTCAACTTTTTCTTCGACTTCAGATTTATCTTTCTCTTCATTTTCTGCCTTGGACTTTGCTTTGTCAACTTCTATTTTTTGTTTCTTTTTAGCGTCATGCCTCCTTTTTAGTACCTTCTCTTTTTATCTGTTGGTGCCCCTTGTTCCTCTTTTGCAGAACCTGAATGAGTTGAAATAGATATAGGGGAATATCTCTCAACTTCATCTAGTTATGCCTCTTTTAGCCGCCTCTCTTGCAGCTTCTTCGTCTGCAATCTTTCCTTTTGGCTGGCCCCGCCTATTGAATATGAATTCATCGTAAGTTATGGAATTTTGATGCACTTCCTGTTCTTCCCAGAACTCAGTATTGTACTCATACGAGAGTCTCATGCTATTGAATTTCTCTTTGATGATGTTCTTAGGGTCATGTCTCTTAAATCTTTCCTCTCCAAAGTGGTAGGAAAGTAAGACGTCTACTTCCATTTGGGCTTGCTTGGTATTTTCAAAGAAATAGTTGCCAATGTAAAGAGGTAGTGGATGCCAAATTACTTTCTTTGATCTGTATAACATTCCTCCAACCCCATGTATGATAGTTTGATATGCCATTTCCTAAAGCACGAGTTTGTCAAGAACGAACCGGGGGAGTAAATGGGGTGGTTTCATGGCACCATATATTCTTATATATGTACCATGCTCCATTAAATACCAGTCCCCGATCCTTCTTATGAATGTTATGGCCTTGTCTGTCATACAAGGTGGGGAGGTGCAAAAAATAAATTCATACATTGGGGCAAGGAAGTGTTCGCAACTTCTTTGATATTATGTTCGGTATTTTTTCTCCCAAAGCACCTTACAATAGATGTGGATAGCAACGTCGACGGGAAACCAAATCCATCCCATGTTTGGGTACTTGTGATCAATAAACATTATGTCTAGAAGATATGAAGACATATGGAAACTAGGAAAGCTTCTTGGTTGTGCTTGTGTAACTGCAGAAATGGAAGCCTTGAGATTTTCATACAATATGTCTTCCCAGTTGAATGAGACCCCCACATCTACACAAAAATAAATAAGGGGCATGTATGATAGGGGGAAATGAGTTGCATCTGGTTCCCTGTACACACTACACAACATGGCTACCATATATCGATAGGGTCTCCTTAAATTGGTTGTGGGGTATCAACTCTTGGGTCGATACTTGAACTGCTTATATGCATTTTACCATGCGGGGAATAAATATTTCAGTGTGAGCTCCAACTCACTAAGGAGTTGACCGCCCATTATTTTTTTCCCAGCTTCAATATGGTAACACTTAGCTAAATCATCTGGCTTGAATGAAGCTATAGGTTACTTTCTTGCATTAAAGACATATCGACTATTTATGTATGCATTTTTCAAAATCCAAGAAATGGCGTGTGCACAAGAGAAAATTGTTGGATGTGTTGCCACTCTGAAAATTCATGACTTTCTAATGTTCCTAAACACCTGGATCTCATCTGGTTCATCTGCCTCCATAGAGAAGTTTGATTTCTTGAACATATAATATACTTCTCCCCATTTCAAGGTTTCTCCATCCTTTTCGAGAAGTCATGACGTATCATCATATATGGTCCCGACACTTTATGTCTGTACTGTCTGTTGGGAGATACTATATGGCTCAGCCCCTGTTACTTTCACTACATTATTTTCTATCTTAAAGCTTTCCAAAAAAACCCTCATACATCTAATCTCCATAGAGTTCAAGCATTAAAAATGGAATTTTTTTAATAAAAAATTCATGAGTAATTAACATATAAAAATTGGTTTTCAAATGTATATAGCTAGTGTAAATTTATCAAACTTGGATTTTATTTTATTTTAATGGTAACTCGGAGATATTTTATTAAAAAAAATTGTAACTAAACAACAAGAGTACTCCATATTTATGAGTTCAAGCAATGGACCAACTTACAAAGAAAACCTTCTCTCATCAAAAGGATGAAAGGGAGTGATATGAACATTGTCTTACCATAATTTAGTCTCAGTGCTTCTTGAGTACAAGAATAAATTCCAACAAATTGCTCGCAAAAAATAATGCAAAAGAAAAACATAATTATCTATTTTGCAGAGTTGTCCCCTGACTAAACGTGGTGGTGTCCAAAGTTCGTTGGTTACCAAATAAATGGTTGATTCCGCCTCTTTCTCTATTTGATCTCAACATGATTTCCTTCCCCTTTTTAGCAGGGGAGAGGGGCTCAAGTCTTTGTTCAAAACTTATGCGAAGGAAGGGGAACCAGAGACTTGAGGGTCATGCTTCTTTTCCTCTTCACCTGTTGATTCCTCCTCTTTCCCCTTTTCTTTTTCTAACTCCTCCTCATATAATTTCGGTTCATCTCTTGGGGGGTTGTCGATATTAACCCACATGGGATTACCCCACAACAGTCCCTTCCTTAACAACTGGAACGATATTCTCTTTTTCTTCTTGATGTTTTGTTGTTGGCCCAAATTTAAGATTTGAGTGAGTCTTTGGAGTATTTATCTCTACCCTTTCCTCATCCACTTCCTCCTATTCTTCAAGAAATTTGAATCTATTATTGGAGGTGTTGGATGGGCCTGACTGAGACCCTTTTGCAGGTCGTGATCCCTTGGGCTAATGCTTCTTGTGTCTTCTTGATAGTTGTTTGAATGATTCCTACTCATAATTGTTTTGGAAAGTTCAAGCTTGCTTCGAAAGGGGTTGAATTTCTTCAGTTCTTGGGCAGTGCTTAGTGAAATCTCCATACTCGTGGCAAGACTTACACTTGAACTGGATCTACTCGTAATCAATGGCTTGAAGATGTCAACATCCCTCCATATTGAATTGAATCACCTCCGAAAGGCCCCTTTCAAAATCCATTTCCACACAAATCCTAGCGTGAAAATAAATATTCCCTTTTGGTTCAACTCGGTCAATATAGTGGTCCAGTTTGTCTCCAATAGTTTTGAGAGAGTCTTCACACCAAAAAATCATGGGGAGGTATGATAGCCTAACCTATACATTGACAACTGAAATTTCCATGTATGGATCAAATTCAAGAGTCTAGTGGGAAAGGAACAATCCCCTAGAGCCCATGAAGTAGGGACCAATCTAAAAATCATGTCCCTCTCCTCTTTGTTGCTAAACACAAGTAAATAATAACCTCTAACACAATTAAAACCAAAAATATGGGCAAGAACATCCCAATGCTTAGTGATCCATTCCTGGACCGTTCAAGGACTAGACCAAAAGCTTCTGAACATACCTAATAAGCCTTTCTCATGTAGCAGAATGGATTTCCTTTTTGCCTCTAGAGACATAATGCCCATCTTGGGGATGGATTTTTCCCTTTTAACAAATCTTTTCTTCTCTAGGCATTTCTCACCAACTAATTTAGAAGATCTGATCAATGAAACAAAGACTTCCTCCTTGGGACTGGTTTGTGCACCAATGATGAACAGAGAAAGAAATTGTTGAAACCCCAACGAAGCTCAACCAGGGAAAGAGTGATGATGTCTCAAGGTCGTAGCCAGGATGATTGCAAAAGAAAATTTGAGTTGATAAGCACGAGCTTGACAACCTACAACTTCCTCCAACATGATACAACTTTGTGTTCTACTCCAACTCGGATTCGAGAGGCAGATTCAACAACAACAACGATGGTAGCTAGGGTAAACCCTATCCATTGTGGAAGGTAAGGATCGATTGCTTCATTTCTTTCAAAATTATTAATTATGTGATCTTGTTGAACCTACATTATCAAACTTGGACTTATTAAGCATTGGGCTTATTAAGCATCGAGGGGGATCAAGTTTCTTAAGGTATAATTTTTTATTATTTTTTAATTCCATGTCATGTATTTTTTTTTTAATATAAAGCATAGTCATATCTTCATATTATATACAAAAAGGAGTACGTACATCCCTAGTGGAGGCCTACCGCATGGGAAACCAAGACCTTCACCAGGTTAAAGAGAGCATAATTTTTCATTACATAAGAAGTTATCATCCTATTGTTCAATAAACAAAAAGAGATGATTATTGTTACTAACATCCAACATCTTGAAATTAAAACTAGCTAACATAAAAACATTCTTGAGTTAATTAGAAGGAGGCATGAAACTTTCATCCTTGCGCTAGCCTTATGGTTCCTTAGTGTCCATAGGATTCTCTTTAGCTTTACCAAGATGTTGGGGGTCCTCATCCAGAAAAATGGGGTTGGACTATGTTCTTGTTGAGCCAGGGGAATATACATTCAATGTTATAGCATCTATGTCTTCATTAGGAAGATGAGAAACAACAATTTCAATCCCAAAAATAGCTTTATAGACATAAACAAATTTCTCATCTAACAAGTCAATTTTATGGAGGATATCTTGTTGTTGTAGGTTTCTCTCCTCCTTGACCTAGGAAATAAGGGCCTTAACTGTCCAATCGGTTTCAATAATTCAAAATAAATTTGTATCACAGTTTCTAGAAAACCCAGTGTCCTGAACCCAACCCTTGAACTCAGCTTCAATCTATTCATTGGATAGTTTTTGTCTTTTCTCTTGGATACTTCCTTTCATTTCCTCCAACTTTTCTTTGATTGTCTCATAGAACCTGAAGCGGTATAAATGAGTCATAGCCTAGGCTTCATTTTCCGCTCAAGTTACATACACGTGCTCTTTAGGGATATGGGCCTTAAGGGTACAGTATCTGGCCTTCCTTTTCCCACCTTACTAGCCATGGGATTGTTTCCTCTGGTCATGGTAGCTATGTTTTCTCTAGGAGGAATGATAAACTAAATGATAAGAAAATTAAAGATAAAACTAGTTGATTTATCTCCCATACTTCCCAAGGAAACAATGACACTAATTAAAACCTAATTGGCCACTTGATGCCTTTTCTAGTAACTCTAGGTTATGTAAATTTATCCCAAAACAAGGTAAGTCAAAATCCCAACAATCCTACCCTACACTACTTTGAAGACCCACACACATGTATAGTAATGGAAAAATAAATTACAAAGGGTACCTGGAAACCGGTTTGTTGTGACGCAACCAGCCCCAAGTTGGGTCATGCCACTGCTAAAACAACAAATAAAAATTCTCGATACCAATTTTAGATGTGAAAACAACACACGACATCACACTCAAGCTTATGCAATTGTCTGTAATAATAAAAAATGTAAATTTAATTACTTAACTATGTGTAGCAACAACAAAATGCATCTAACAACATTCTAACACATAAATAGAGATTTAGATGCATCATTCAACTCACAACAAGCAACAATAAACAAGATAACTGAGAGTAAAATGCACAACAACTATATCAACATTTAACATAAATAAACACAACAAATAAGAACGCTTATCTTAGTAAATATGCAACCCACTGCAGAGGAAGAACATTCCTCCAAACCGTAGACTTGTTGCTCCAATTCTCAACAGTAAGTCACTCCTTTGTTGGGGCTATGAATCCACAAGAGAAGGTGGTCCCTAAGGTTGGATAAAGTCCCCTTCTTAGAATTCAATTCTCGCAACTAATTCAAGTCCGCCAACTCTCTTGCCCACAACCTTCACAACTCAGGGATGGGAACCCCCTTCACTTCTCATAGTCCCTCGGGCCTTCCCACTCCCCTCCAGGACTTCCAACTTAGGTTATCACACAAGTTGTAGGTTGGGCAAAGCTCAACTCAACCACGAAAAGGAGACAAATTTGAGAACACCTACCCACTGTCACCTTAGGCAAGTATTCTCGTCACTTTAGGGATGGAAGAATCACCTCAAGGGGGGAATCCCAATGACCCTGAGGGGATTGAGATGGAAAGTGAAGAGATGAATAAAAGTCCCCCTAAAGGTCAAGATAGAAGTTGTGGAAAGGCTTGGGGAAGAGTCTTGGTGGTAGCCAAAGTTTTCCAAGAGACAAGAACACCTACAAAGAATGTTGTACCTGCACGAGACACAAGAACAAGCCAAGCATATATGTATAATATTAGGTGGACAAGCAAGTTAATCTTGTTGTCCCTAATTGCGGCAGTAAAAACCAATGTATATTAGCAAAGAAATAAGTATTAAAATTGATAAACAATTGCTAAAAGTCCAACCAATGATGCAAGATATAAGTTAGATAAACACTAGTGATACTCAAGAATGAAAGCACAAGACTTTAGCAATGAAACAACGCTATAATTAAACGTGTTTCTAGAGATATTTCGCAGCCTTATGGCTGTAAAAAACAATTTTTTACAGCAACAAATCCAACCACCAGAACATACAATGAATCCACCCAAAAGTTGCGGTAGGCTGAGTAGATTAATGTGGTAAACTCTTAGCAACTGTTGATGGTTGAAAAGGAAGTTATGAATAAAAAAGTGTTAGTCGTTTTGCAACCCTGATGGTTGTAGATGAGGTTTTATAACAACAATAAGAAATACTTAGGCAAAGATGATGCCCTAGTGGCTCAATCAAGATTATAGAGCAAAGAATTGATTCCAACTTAGACAACCTTCAAATCATAAAATTTCACGTTAGCCAATGCAATATTTTATTTCTCCAATGCAGCTATACTAGTGCCTTTAGCTAAAGGGTTATAGAGTCAAGTAAATAAAGGGATAAAGAATGATAGCTCCTTGGGATGTAAACCCTCTTACTCCCCAAGGCAAGCAAATGCTAACCTAGGAGATACTAGGAGGGTGTAAGCCCTTTTACTTCTCCTAGTAAAACCTTGTGCAACAAATAACTTCTTGACAAAATGATAGATAATGGTGGGGTTGTAAATCTGTTGACGGGTTCAAATTCACCCGACAACAGCAATGGGTACTCCCTGGTATACGGTCCCAATTAGACTACACATCGTTTGGTTTAGGAGTCCCATCTGGCATTTGGCTTAGTTGCCATTTATTGTTGTCTTTTGATTTTCGTACAAGTTACGGTCTGATTTACCAATGAACTGAGCATATGCAATGAAAATATGTATATGAAGACCACATATGTAAAATGTAACATCCCCAACCACATGTTGGGCTATGCCACTTAAAAAATTCCTTTCTCTGATACCATATTGTAACATACCCAGTCATCCAGGCTAGGCACATCACACCAAAAATTCTCTTCTCTTTGTCATCGACTCCGATACCAATTTTTAATGTCTCCATTGCTAACAACAATCTAAGCAACTTGTTCTGATACAACTCTTACACTAATTAAAACATAAAAATACATTCTGCAATGCCCAGATACATACATATTCATAACAAAAATATACATGCAGCATAAAAAAAATAAACCCATGAAAACAGATGCATAATTATTACAACAACACATGGTTTAATACATAATAACACTAATCTTTGATTAAAGGTACACCAATTGTGGGTAGACCTTCCACATTCCTCCCAGCCTTAGACCGCATTGTTCATAGCTCTCAACAAAGGGTCACCCCCAAGCTGGGGTTAAACCCCACTTGGGTAAGGGTTCCTAACCAAGCTAAGTTATCTTAGTCAATAGGAAAACTTAGTCACAGGTAACTCAATCACAGGTAACTTAGTCACATGTGACTCAATCAAAGGAAACTTCATCATAGGTACCAATTCACACTGCCAGGCTACAGTCCCTCATTCCCCACATGCATGTCCCACCCCAGGAAGTGTGCCTCTTCTTTGATCAACATTCCTTTGGCTGCCCCACTTCCCTTCTAGAGCTTCAACAACATGTCAGACAAGAAGTCTCAGAGCCTTGTCGTTGCAGTTTGGCACCGCAGGAAAATACTTCCTTGCAATTCTCTCACCTAGAGAGAATGCAATGTCCCATGGGCCTGAAAACCCGCCTCTTTAGTCTATCTCTCCAAGCTAAGCAATGTACATGTATATGTGACAATAATAGTAGAATCTTGGTTACATTAACAACCAGGTTCGATGCCAGTAACAACATGGTTCAATGATAGAACAGTCGGGTCATGATCACTGCTCCCCCCTTGGATGAATTGATCGAATGATATAAAAATGGTACTAATTCCAAACTATTTGGATGCATGTTCCCAACTTGACACTTGTCGTGTTGAGAATTGTCTTCAGTCCACATGTCCCTCTCTCTTGGACTTAGGATAAAATAGTCCTTACTTTATACTTTTAAGGAATATTAATATAATAATCCTTTGGGTTTAAGCCCCCTTAACTTAGCCCCCCCTTAACCTCATCTAGTGGAGTTAGCCCCCCATACTCTTTTAAATGGTCGGTCTACCGCAGTGATGTATTTTCATTATATTTGTATGTGCTTACATTTACATTCTATGTATAGAAGTATTGATATTTTATGTCCAGGCTCACCAACCTCAAAACACAAAGATCGCGCACTAAACCAGTGTGCGCAGAACTTCTAGGATGTGCGCACTCTTCTTTCAGTGTGACACCCTCGCACACTTACATAGGTGCGCATTACATCATGACATATATACAAAAAGGCTCCCTAGCCTCCAAAATTGTGCACTATGTCATTGTGCATTGAATCCTCAAATGTGAGCCATCCTCACGTGCTTATACGAGTGCACGCTATATTCTTCAAGTTGTTTCCCTTTTTGTGCACCATTCTTGCGCGCTTACACAGGCGCACGTCAAAACATTAAACTAGGCGTTGTATCATTTTACAAATTGTGTGCACTCCTTTGGTGTGAGATTATTGCACACTAACTTAATGTGCACAGAACCAAACCTACACACGCGTTCCATCAACTCACCAACTTGTATGTAATTTACAGTTACAATTATATTTACAATTGGGGTTCAGCCTAGGGATATTACATTCCCCTCCCCCTTATTTATGCACTATCATCAGTGCAGTATATACACATGTACAACTCAAAAACTCAAAAGTCTTCAAAATGATGTGAGTATCCTGCCCACATAGTATCCTCATGCTCCCAAGCTGCATCCTCAGGGTCGTACCAGGTCCATTGGACCTTTACTAGCCCTATGGATTGATTATGGAGCTGCTTGATCTTCTGATCCAATGTGCGTACCAGATGCACTTGAAAACTACCTTCTTGCTCCATGTGAATCACATTCCAATCAATGACATGATTACTATCAGGTACATATATTTTAATAAATGATACATGGAATACATTATGAATAGACATTGATGCAGGAAAGGAAAGCATGTATGCTACAAGCCCAATCCTTTCCAGGATTTAAAATGGCCCACAAAAATGCACTGCCAACTTTGAACAATTTCCCAACTTTAGGGAACTTCTTTTGGTTTTTAATTTCAAGAAAACATGATCACCCACTTTAAATTCCCTGTGAGTTCTGCCTTTATCAACATAGGTTTTCTGCCTGTCCTGCCCAACCTTTAAATTTTGTTTTATTTTTTAACATATGTTCTTCCATTTCTCTGAATAGTTTTGGTCCAACTACTACATGGTCTATTGGGTTGTCCCGGGTGACTGGTGTGTTTCATTTTCTACCATAGAGTGCCTCAAATGGGCCCATCTTCAGGGATGCTTGGTACCCACTGTTGTAAGCAAACTCTACCAAGTGTAGATAATCCTCCCATTTGGATGGTTTATCCATTACATACATTCTTAACAAATCATTTATTACTTGATTCACCCTTTTTTTCTATCCATGTGACTCTGGATGATAAGCTATGCTAAAATGTAGATTTGTTCCAAATCCCTTAAACAATCCTTTCCAAAAATTTGAGGTAATTTTTGGATCTCTGTCAAAAACAATTGTCTTGGGCATTCCATGTAATCGAGCTATTTCTTTTAGATAAACATCAGCTATGTTAGCTTCCTTGTGAGTGAGCTTTACTGGAATAAAATGGACAACTTTGGTAAGCTTATCAACTACAACCATGATAGAATCATGTTGCTTATTGGTTCTTGGTAATTTGGTAATAAAATCCATTGTTACCACTTCCTATTTCCACTTATGAATGGGAAATGGTTATAGCAAACCAGTTGGGTGTCTACACTCAACATTGACCTTTTGGCATGCCAAACATCTATAAATAAAATCAACAACTTCTTTCTTCATGCCTGGCCAATAATATTGACTTGTGACAGCTGCAATATTTTTCTAATAACCTGGGTGTCCAGCATAAGGCACATTATTCATTTCTCCCAATATCATTATTTTCAATTCTCGAGAATTTGGCGCATAAATTTTTCTTTTGTACATGAGGAATTCATCATTTTCCAGCTTATAGTATTTAACTTTCTGCTGTAAATTACCTTGCTGAAGTTTCCTTTACCTCATTGTATTTCTGATATGATTTTGCAGCTTCTAGAATTCTATCTTTCAAATATGATTGGTACATTTTAATGGTTGTAGCATGCATCTCATGCACCCTCCTGTTGAGTGCATCAACCACCTTGTTCTCTTTGTCTTTGATATGTTTTATATAAAAATCATATTCACTGAGGAAATCTAGCCATCTTCTTTGTCTGACATTGAGAGTTGGTTTTCCAAACAAGTATTTCAAACCACTATGGTTTGTCCTCAACTCAAATCTCTTTCCCATGAGGTAGTGCCTCCACATATTCAAGGCATGCACTATGGTTTCCAACTCCAAATCATGAGTAGCATAGTCCCTTTCATGCTCCTTCAACTTTCTTGATTCATAGCA
>CBVK0100184569.1:6191-19394 GCA_900067695.1 Picea abies
GCTGGTGCATTGGTTAGCCCAAATGGCATAACCAGAAACTCAAAATGACCAAAGTGGCATCTCAATGTTGTCTTCTCTATATCCTGCTCTTGAATGCGGATTTGATGATATCTAGAGCATAGATCAATCTTAGAGAAGAAAACTTCCCCATGTAGTTCTTCCATTAACTCATCAATGTGTGGGATAGGATACCAATTTTTGATGGTTTTCTTGTTCAAATCTCGATATTCTATACACATCCTCATGGTACCATCCTTCTTCAAGACTAAGACAACTTAAAAGGAGAATGGGCCACTATTGTGTTTGATGTGTCCCATTGCTATAAATTCCTTGATTTCCTTCTCTATATCATCCTTGAACCTTCAAGGATGAAGATAGGGTGTTGTAATCATGGGTTTAACACCCTCCTCCAACTCAATGGTGTTCTCAAACCCCCTGTCAGGTGGTCTCCCTCGTGGAATGAGACCAAAAACCTGCTGATGCCGCCCCAACAAAGTTATGATCTCTGTTTGATACTGCTACTGACCATCTAAATCCCTCCACGTGGTGATCGAGAACTCTACTGCATAAGCTACCTCCCCATGCCTAAATATTCTCTCCATCCTCTTAGATGAAACTTCCTTGGGTACTTCTCTCGACATGCCCCTCAACACAATCCTCTTCCCTTCACTGTCTCTGAACCCCATCTCAAGGGTTTGGTAATTGGTCGTGATCTTTCCCAACATAATCAACCACTGGACTCCCAACACCACATATGTGTCAGATAGTTAAACTACATAAAATGTGTCTCTCACTATGTAGTTACCTAGATTTACCTCAAAGTCCGGGACTCTGTCTATACACTCCATTGTGTGGCCATATGCTATTGGAACATCAAACCCCTCAAAATCCTCTGTCTAAAGTGCTCGCCTTGATACCAATGAAGCATCAATGAAGTTGTGGGTGGCCCCACCATCTATCAGAGAAATTTCTCGTTGTCTCTGAATAGTCCCTCTGATCCAGAGGGTGTCATACTTGGGAATACCAGAAAGGGTTGCTATGAATCCTACCTTTGTTGGCACCCATTTGTTATCCTTCTCATGAGGCTATGGTACTACCAATGGTTGGCCCCCTACTGGTGTCAGCGATATCCATGAAGGCTGCTCCTCCGCCTGTGATGGATCCCCCTCTTCGCTAGTGAATCCACTGTCCTATTCCTCCTCATCAATATCCACAGTGTCTGTTGTCACCTCAATATAATGGATCTTTCCCTTGACCATGCACCTGTGGTTGGGGACCTAAGGGTTCTTGCATGTGAAGCAAATATTCTTCCTCATAAGCTCTCACCTAGTCTCATCATCCAACTTCTCCTTGCCCTTCCATTCTCTCTGGAATGGCTTCCTATATTTGTCCTGTAGTAGAAAGGGTTTGGAGAAAATTTTAGTTTTTGGCACTGATTCTACTAAATATCTAGTGTGTAGGATGGCATCCTATAATGTGTAAGGCCTGCATGCCTTTACCCATCCTCTCAAGAGTTCTGTGAGCCCCTTTGTAAAAATCATGATCAACTTGGGCTCTGAAATATCTGTCACCGCCACGACTACCCTATGGAACTATGTGATGAATGCCTTCGACATTCCAATCTGCCTCAATTGAGCTAAGTCCCTAAAATGGATCTTTGGATCCCTCCTGTCAAACCTATCCATGATCCTCTCTATGAAATCCCTATAATAAGTGATGTGACTGTGACCCAACGCCACCAGTCCATGATGCAACCACTCATGTGCCTCACCCTCCAAATGCAGGGNNNTCACCCTCCAAATGCAGGGTAGTGAAACTGATGGCCTCAGTCTCTGTCATCTGGTTGAGATTGTAGTACATGTCTAGTTTTTGTACCCAAGCTCTGGTAGTGCATTTGGATGATCCATCGAAAGAAGGTATAATGAGTTTACCAAATTTCCATATGAAGTCTATGTTATTCCCCTACTGTTTTTGCTGCTGTCCTCCCCTCTGAGTATCTCTGGGAAGGTTCCTGATTTTGAGTCCAAAATAATCGACTAGGGTAATGTCCTGATGGAAATATGGTCCCAATGCTGCATACTCTCTCCTATACTCGGCAATATCCTCTGCTTGTGTGAGCTGCCTCTATGTTATCGGCTACTATGTTGCTACTGGGGGTTCCCTCTGGAAGTTGGGAAATAATGTTCTGGGAATCCTACTCAAATAAGTGTATGTACGAGTAGGTGAATGGAGTCTATTTCCTGCCCCTGAGTTCCCCTGTGCTACATGTGGGGCTTGTGTGCCCGGTGTGCTCCCTGTGGCCAACCTATCGACCATCTGTGCGAATGACTGAGTCATAGCCTACTGAATGACCACTAAGTTGATGAGTACCTGCATGAATGATGACTTTGGTTCCATGGGGAGCTTTCCATTTCCCTCTAGTCTCTCATATATGTCTCCCATAATCCTCTTTTCCTCACGCTCTGCCCTTCTCCCTGCTTCCCTATGAGCCTATTCATCTTCCTTTGAACTGGGATGAAAGAGGGGATAATATGGACTGGGTCTCCTCTCCCCGCGTCTATTGTAAGTGAAATATTCGTCACCTACGTTCTCATGAACCTCTGGTTCCTCTATTGAACCCATCGAATTTATTCATAGGTTGGCAGGACTAAAGTTATTATACCACTGTAATATCCCTAATTCTGCAGATCGGAATATATGCTTCTACTACCTATTATTTGCTGCCGGAACTGATACACTTTGGGATTTTGGATGCATTTAAAAGATTGGTTTTAACATGCGTGGTGATTTTACATGTGTTTACAATTGTTTAACAATATATAATCAAATACGCTAAAGATAAAGACACAAAACAACTGCAACAATGTATTATGAAAATGACTGGGTACAATGTTGCATGCGGTTAAGTAAAATAAATCTCTCAACTAGATAAAAAACAAAAGGATCTTAGCTAGAATACAATAGTCAAACTGAAACAATGATACCCAAAAATAGAAGAAGGTTGCTGGATCAATGGATGAGCTATAGGATCTACTGCATGCTACGACAACTCATACGAAAACTGCTGCAACAATGGAAAGTTTTCCCTGGAGGATAAACTCCTCGGATCTGCTTGGAATTTGTCTCAAACAATGCGCCCTGGCATCATGCACACTCTTAGTTTTTGTCCAACTGAAGATCAACCCTATGCAAATATGTAAGGACCCTAGATGGACCCCCCTAGGGAATGCGCCCCAACTGCTGCCAACAATTGTGCCCTAGAGATTCCACTGTTAGAATCTGGCTATAATAGTCTCAAACTGAGTGCCCTAGTCTCCTCTGTAATGGGTTGAAAGGGTTTCCCTAGATATTAACTGGTGATCTCTTTGGAACCCTAAATGTATCCTCCTGAACTATCTCACCCTCACTGGATGATTGATGCACCCAAGATGATTTATCCATCAAAATCTGATGAGAAAATAGTCAACAAATGCACCCTTCCTTCCTCTCAACTTGGTTAGAAGGGAATCACTGGATTCTCCATGGATGGGACAAGTCAAATCTCTAAGTCTCCTTAGAAGTTGCGCCCTCACCCTAAATAAGTGCGCCCTTGCTGCTACAACCAATGTAACTTCTGCTAAATATTGATGGAATATTTGTATGATCTTCTTGATGACTAGGGTGTGTCTCTCAACATCGAAATCAACCTCTGGGTGTATTCCTCTTGGAATCCACAAAGGCATTGATTTGCATGAACCTATGAATTTGCCTCAGAGCTCACTCTCAAATCATAAAATCTACATAATGAGGAATTAGGTCACTTATCCTCCTCATATACTCCTCCAAAACCCTAATTCACTATTGACTTCTATTTTTAGCTCAAAATCACTTAAAGGCACTTTTACCCACTTTTCACTAATGTTACTTTCAAATTATAATATTCTCTAGTAAAGTAACATCAAGTGACCTTGATTTTCCCCCGAATCTCCTTGGCAATAGTATAACAGGGATGTTTAGACTACTAAGCCCTCCTCTCTAGAGATCCTACTCGGAAAGGGACATTACACATTACTTGAAACTCTGGTGTTGGACATTCAAAGCAATTGGGATCTTTTTCTAATTTTTGATTGATGAAGTTATGGGTACTACCATAATCAATCAACACTATTGCCTTTTTCTTTTTGATGTATCTTGTATCTTGAGGTTTTATGGAGCACTGATGTCAACCAATGCATGACAAGATATCATTGGAGTAGTATCTTCTAGATCTTGTGATGGTTGAAATTCTTGGGATTCTTCCTCTTCATATTCTACGAAAAATAATTTCTTCTCACCACATTTATGCCCCTTATTGTACTTGCCACAATTGAAACATAGTCCCTTTTATCTTTTTTCATCCATTTGTTGAGGTGTTAATCTTGTCAGTTGATTGAGGCTAGGGGAAGTTACATGGTTCTCTCTATAACTGTTAGATTCCACCCATCTAGTAGCCATATTTCTATTTTCCACTTTCCTTTCCATACTGAAAGCTTTCTCTAGCGATTTAGGTTTGAAGAGACACAACACATGTTGAATGTTCTCCTTTAGAGTGCCCATAGAGAGATCTAACAAATTATCCTCATGAATGCTCTTTATCCTAAGACTGATCTTTTTGAATTGTTGAATGTGTTATGTAATTGGATCTTTCTGGCGAAGATTTATCAATTGACTAAAGAATGCATTATCTTAATATCCCCATAATGTGATATCGATTCATCTTTAAAAATGGACCAGGAGATAATAGTTTTTTTTTTTTTTCACAAAGTCATTGATACCAAATAAATTGTTCATTTTCTAAATACAAGGATGCAATAGGTACCTTTTGTAAGCTTGGAACTTGGTGTAGATCAAAGTATTGCTCCATCTGGAATATTCATGTTATAGGATATTTACCATCGAATTTCCTCATATCTATCTTCGAAATGAAGTAGTTCCTTGGTTCCAACTTGAAGCCTTGATGATGTGGATTTTGGAGTAATGGATGATCATGATTTTGAGATTTAGAATTTGTGCTCTCCAAAAGTGACAAAATACTCCCCATATGTGATTGAGTCTCCAAAACCTTGTTATCCTTATTTTCATGATTTCCATCCATCTTGTTATCTCCTTTAAGGAATATATCATCTAGGGTGTTTAAGAACACATCATACATGGACCTTTTCAATTCTTCCATCTTGTTTTCCATATGTTCTTGATCTTCATTCATCCTCTTTTCCATATGTTCTCGATTGTCATTCATCCTCTTTTCCATATGTTCTTGATTTTCATGCATCCTCTTTTCCATATATTCATGATTTTCATTCATTTCCTTTTTAAGGTATTCATGAGAATGTGATAAATCCACTGGTTTCAACATACTATCACTCATTTCATCAACTTGGTTCTTTAATTGGGTTATCCCGTTTTCTAAGCCTTCACTTTCTTCGAATTCCATGTTTGATTTTTTATGAGGAGTACCAATATTATTTTTGGTAGAACCCTTTTCCATGTGTGAAAATAATAATTATCCTCTTTTCCATCTTTATCACAATTTTTGAATCACCAAAAACATATCCTTTGATAAAAATTAATGCCAATTGTAAGTTACGTACCTTTCAAACCCTTAATTTGGAGTATGTTTGGATGGATGAACTTTGTCCTAATATATCCATGAAATTTGTGCCCTTTCGAGTCTAAAATTTCGACCTGCAATACTCTGATATGACTTCTTAAAATCTTGAAAATTTCATAGTGTGAACCTTATCGATAAAACATTATAGCACAAATACCAAAATGACTTGTTTAAGACTAATTTCAGGATTAGAAAAAATCCCCAATTTCCACGATATATATCTCGCAAATTAGAATGATTCAAGTTCATAATTTTTTTCCATAGTTATCACTATGTTTCCTCATGATTCTGAAAATTTTAGAGTCTGAAACTTCACTAAATTTTTTTTACAATGAAAATGTTAGGATGACTCCTTTGGAACTAATTTCAGGACTAGTCACAAACCCTAACTTCCACATAATATATATTCGAAAATGTAATGACAAAAAACCTAAAATTTGGAATAGACATAAATCACTGTGTATAATCAGTCTCCAAAAAATTTCACTATCGAAAACCTCCCAGAAACAAATTTATAGAGAAAATTCCAAGATGACTTGTTTAAAATTGAATTCAAGATGAGTCAGAAGCCCTTCTTCCATAGGCTATATATTAGAAATTATAATGACCCAAAACTTTAAACTTTTACCAGAGGTATTTTGGTATTTTTAGGTTACTTTTACAAAGTAACCTAAAACTTTCTCTATTTGAATCATTCCATAAAAAAATTATAGAGAAAATTTCAATATGACTTGCTTGAAGCAGAAAAACCCTATGATCGATGCCATGATACCAAATATTATGGACCAATGCCTTGAAAATGTTAAAAGGTCAATGATTAAAAATTCACTTCAAGGGGGAAACTTCATTTTACAACATATTCAATGTAGAAGATGAGATATGATGAGATATGATGATCCTAAGACTAGGTGTCCTTGGTATATATATAGGAGACAAATGGTACAATTATAATGAAAGGGTGCAATAAAGGGCTCTAGCCTACATACCAATATAACACTAGAAATGCAATAATTCAATATCTAGGGATTAATTAGGGTTTTTATACATAACATGGGGATTTGTCTAGGGATTAACATCTAGGTATGCTCGAATTAGATGGCCTTGAAGGGGACGAGGGTTCCAAATATGAATACGATGAACTTTTTGAATTCAAAGATAATGAGGCCAAAGAAGGAATAAAATGTTTCACTCTAACACATTGAGTAGGAAATAAGACACAACTAGGTTATCTTAATGGAGGAAAGCCTCAAAATATATGAGGTGGTCTCATAGGGGGCACAATGGTTCCTAGGTGTAAATACCTCTTTCAAATATGCAATTAATATATTAAAGAACTAGATTCAGAAAATAAAACAATCAAGCAAGAATTGATCCAAAAAAATACTATGTGCTTAGGTGGTGCAATAAGAGGTCTTCAGTGGGTTTGAATCACAATGTCAATGTCCTAATTGAATATCCCATCCTTAGATAATAAAAAGAAATACTATAACCAAGAGACAAACTAAAAGTGCTCAAAGAAGCCTAGACTATAAATCTTCCAAACCCTTTATTTTGAATGGTTATGGGGACCACTAAAGAAAGAGAATAAAGAGAAGAATGAGGACCTTCCAAGTATCTACCATGAGAGGTGATGAAATCCACCATGGATATGAGTGAAGGTACAAATGAGTTAGTTATAACTAGGAGACAAAGGGTAATGAAATCCCAATGGCCAGGTGCTCTCCCTCCTCTAAGAGCCACCTAAGTAGAAACCTAGTATAATGGACACTAAGCTACCTCTTCACAGATACATGAAATATGTTACTTTGATTTCTCACTGAAATCAAGTAGTTTGGAGATCTTCAGTTTTGAAAAATATAGGATTCCCAATCAAACATTCGATCCCAACCTTGGCATTATCCACTTTGAAGAGAAATTTTGTTTCTAAATGGATATTGACCCACTACACATGGGTCATAACTCCTCTTCCTCTCTATTATGTGTATTATGTTTTTTGGCCTATATAAATGCACTTACATGTGTGGAATTGGTAGAATATATTTGTATATTGTACTTATATTGCTTCATTGGATTTTGTTGTAATAGTTATTTACAATGCCATACAACATTACTCTAGAGGAAAATGATAGGACACTTCAAAGATTATTTGTGGCATTGGAAGCAAAGGGTGATATGAAATGCTATTTCCCTTGCAATGAATGTAGGGGATTCTATAGAAGAAGACTTTTAATAACAATAACTGAAAGGCATTGTAGACAATTTGGACACGTTGAAAGGTGGTATGAATATCGTCCCTTGGTAAGTTAGTACTCATCATACATTTTTGTATTGATTGTATTCACATAAATTTGTATCCTTTAAATATCTGTTACATACACTAATATTATTTGATTGTTTGTAATTATAAAGAAAGGGCGTCCTAACTGAGATCTTGGGAATGTTCCAAGTAGTAGTACAAATCCTGTTGTACACATTGAGGAATATGGAGCGAATATTGGAGATCAAGTTAGTCGTATGGAAGAATATGACATTGATATTAGTACAATTGAGAATGATGGTATAAATAGATTGATCCATAACACCTTTGCTCCAATGGATGAAAATTTTGATGATATTCATGATGTACCTTTGATTGAGAAGTCGCAACAACTCCTTTACGAAGGCTTGAGGAAAAATATTCTCTCTTATATATTGTTGTTGGTGAACTCAAAGGTATTGAATGGTTTGTCAAACACTTGTCTCACTATGATCCTAATGTATGCAATATAATTAGTCACATATACATAAAAGGTCTAGTTCTGTTTTGTTTCTCTATTCTCAGTGTTATTAATTAATGTTTAAATTAAGGATGAAATATTTAATATTAATATTTTTTACATTAACTAGTTGTATTTTGTGTTTTAGATTTTTAGGTGAATTTCTCCTACCGTCATCAATACTTTACCTTGCATGTACCGAGAATTATATGCCATTATGAAAGATATTGGAATGGAGTATCAAGCTATTGATGCATGTCCTAATGATCATATTATATATTATGTAAAATATGCATCAAAAATGAAATGTATGCAATGCCAAATCAATAGATATCGAAAGGATCAAGTAACACAACATGTGCCTCGTAAGGTTCTTCGTCATATTCCCACAATTCCACATTTGCAACTACTATTCAGGTGCCAAATCATTGCACAATTTATGTAGTACTATGCATAGAACATAAGTGAATATGGTGTTCTTCAAATGATTGCAGATGGTTATACATTTAGGAACATCAAAGAAAGATGGCCTATTTTTAAAAAAGAACTTCATAATATTAGGCTTTGATTGACAGTTGATGGTGTCAATCTGTTTGGAGAGGTCAGATCTATTTACTTAGTGTGGAATATTTTTGTTATAAACAATATCCTTCCTCCTTGGATGTTAATAAAGAGGGAGCACACAATGTTGGCACTGATTGTTCCAAGTATTTACTTACAATAATATTTTGAACGTAACATTTTATTTGTCTCGTTCGTTGCATAATTTTTTATATATACATATATACAAAGTAGTAATGAAGTGTATTTGCAATAAATTAGGTAAAGTACCAAGCTAAATATATGAATGTATATATTGAGACTCTTATGAACGAGCTACTAAAGTTATGGGCTGACATCACTATATATGACATCTCTTGTTGGTTTCAAGAGAAACATGCAACATATATTAACACACATAAATCATCATAAGAACACTAGTATACTCACAGAATCACATTTTCATTAATGTACAATAATAATAACACATCTGTCATAGTAATACATTCATGAGGCCTCATAATATAACATTGAGGTGATTACAACAAGATGTCCAATATAGCATAACCATCTCCATAACTATCTCCATGAATATCTCCATGTGATCTCCATCCCTAATTTCACTCATTGCCTCATCTTTCATCATACATAGACTTCTATAATAAGTCTACTTTCATGAATAATGATTTATCATATCATAAGTATGAATTATTCCTTAATACTTCCCCTTAATGAATACTTATGATTCAATATGGATGTCTTGACTTGTCTTTATCATCTTCAACCTTCTTCATCTGTATTTGTTTCTTCATTTTTCATTGTCTTCCTAAGATATATCTGACTCAATCATATGAACTACATCATCTTCGTATCAAGGATTTCTTTAGCTTACCCTTGATCTTCCATGGGTTTTCTATGTCATAGTCATTAAGTCATTAAAATTGAGAGCTTGAAAAATTGAGTCAAGTCCAAGTGTCAGTGGAAAGATTTGGATGTGAGTGGAAATATTTTGAGTATGTAATAAAGTTTTTTGTAAATCTATAGTGAAGTCAAAGCCAATTTAAGTGAGTCAAATTCAACAAAAGTCAATTCAATGTTGAGTTCAAGTCACAATTTGTAATTGCATGGGTTCTTTGTATCGAGATTGCATTTGAGGACAAAGTTTGAGGTGTCAAAATTTTGGGTGCATGCTCGGTGGTACCTGGCACCCTCATAATCATTGTATTTTGAAAGATGGGTGCATGATCGGTTGAACCTAGTGCCCAATTTGTTGTATTACTTCTTGACAAGTAGATACATTAAAAAATTTGTGAAAGCAGATACATTAACAAATTTGTGAAAGAGGATACATTAACAACATGTGAATCATTGTATTTTGAAAGATGGGTGCATGATCGGTTGAACCTAGCGCCCAATTTGTTGTATGAATTCTTGACAAGCAGATACATTAACAAATTTGTGAAAGAGGATACATTAACAACATGTGAATCATCTACAAGTAGCAGTAGAAGCAAAGAACAAAGAGTAGCAGCCTAAAAAACCAATCAAGTGCATAAGTAGGAATAATGGTGCAGTCAGTGTGGAAGAAAAGGACATGCAAAGAAAAATTGTTGGAATTTATATCCCCGCTGTATTTGCGGTCTCAAAAATCATGATCATCATAAGTGTTGGAACAAAGATATATCAAAGCCTCATGTATAGGTAAAGTGTGGTTGGATAGATTCCCCTGAATGGAAGAATATCGTGTTTATGTTGAAAGGATTTTACAAGGTTTAGTCTTCAAATGTACACAAATATATCCCATATAAAGTTCATGAGTTAATTGGTCCTCTAGAGGTCAGTTGTCATTAAAGTCAATTAAACATGTTTATGAAAGAGTTATCGGTTTATTGAGTCATTTCTTCCAGTCAAGTATTTTTGTATTGGTTCATGGTAAACCAAAAACCACTTTGTAATGACAGATGCAAGTTTGTGGTCAGCCGAAACCACCTAATGTAATGAATGGTTCGTGATAATGCAAAACCAACTCGAGTTTGTATGGTTAAGGGTGAGCTGAGGAAAACCTTGGGTATGATGTAATGGTTAAAGGGTATTCGAGCAACATGCAAAAAATATTAACACACATAAATCATCATAAGAATACCAATATAATAAAAAAATCACATTTTCATTAATGTACAATAATAATAATACATATCTCACACTAATACATTTTTGAGGACTCATAATATAACATTGAGGTGATTACAACGAGATGTCCAATATAGGATAACCATCTCCATAACTATCTCCACAATTTCTCCATGAGATCTCCATCCCTAATTTAGTTCATTGTCCTCATCTTTCATCATACATAGACTTTTAGAATAAGTCTACTTTCATGAATAATAATTTATCATATCATAAGTATGAATTATTCCTTCATCTCTAGACCAATAGGGAAAAAACAATTTCAATTCCATGTAATACTTACATGGACGATTTATGATGTGCCAGGTCTCACACATTTTTGTGGTATGTAATGTACTACTACACTTTAATAGTATATAATTTTTTGAAAATATCATGCATGTCTTTTAAATAATTCTTTTGTATATAATTGATACCGACATTAATCCATATGTTGTAGGCCTTTAAAAAAAGGGTAATTTTGCATGTCGAATATGTGGTCCTAGGATGAAATCTAGTCATTCAATAAGTTTAGTAAATGAGGTGTTTGATGAGTATAGGAACTTCGTCCCTAAGAACCATAGGTATCCGACTACATAAAAGCATATTTTCAATTTGAAAGAAGAGACTAGAATAAAACCACTAATATTGACACCTCACCTATGGAAGTTGGAATATAATAGAAATCGTCAAGGTAAGAAATTGGTCTATATATTATATATATGATGTTTTACAATTTTAATTTGTATGAAATTATATTTATTGTATCTAGCAATTATTGTTGTAATCTCATTTATTTTTCATAAATGTCGTCAAGGAATTAATGGGATTCCACAAAGAATGAAAATATACCCTATACAATTCAACATGTTTCCCTACTATGAGCACCTACAAATAACTCATTTGTTTGATACAATGCATATCGAGAAGAATTAAAAAAAAAAACGTTATGGAGAATCTTAGATGGAAGGAGTGACAAAGAAACAATTGGAAAACATTGTAGTGACATTCATGAAGCCAATCATGCAATGGAAAATGTGATTAATTCAAATAGCGATGGGCATCAAGATAGTCTTCCATGGTTATTTATAGAACAACAAAGCAATTTTGTAAAAGAGGTCATTAGGAAAATTAAATTTCCCACGAGTATTGCTTCAAACATAAATAATATATCAATAAATAAAGGTGAATTTGGTGGAGTAAAAACTCATGATTGACATGCCTTCATTAAAGTAATTACTTTGTTATATTTCTATATTGGTATACATCTTTTTGGTATTTTTTTTGTTTACTTTTTTGTTACAGTATGTTCTACCTCTAATGTTTATAATGATTCCTTTTTTGTTACAATATGTTCTACCTCTATCTCTTCCATACAACTTTGACAATAACACAAAACAAGTCATATGTGATCTTGGCAAACACATGAGGTACGTAAGGGTTTCTATGAAAAAAATTCATTGCAGAACTTGTTCACATGTGTTTTACCTGCAATGTATATACTTAAAGTTGTTATTTTATTGCATTATGTGTAGGTGGTTTCCATCTAAAGAAGTCCATAAAGAAGATACAAAATATTGGAGGACATAACTTCCTCACCTAATGTGTGAAATGCATAAGTACCTACCTCCAACATTTTTCAATGCAAAAGAACACTACCGCATACACCAAGTTGAGGAGATTGAAACGTGTGGACTTATACAAACAAGGTCAATGTGGATGGTGTTAATGTTTATGCCATTATTATAGTTCTTTGCATTTCATTAGATAAGAGCATAGTAAGAACACGATCACTGAGAAATACACATTCAAAAGAGACACAACATTTATCCTGGGAAACCCTCTAGGGGAAGAAAACCCAACAAAAAATTCCTTATCATAAATGGCTTATAAAATGTTCAAGAGATAACTCAAACCAATACAGAAAGTCCTCCCCAAGAGATGCGCCACTCTTCTTCTCCTCTCTCCAACTTGTAATTGCAGCTTGCCTCATAAGATAATGAGCAAGTGAGTTGTGTGTTAGAAGTGAGGCGCTAGCCTCTTATTTATATCAAACTGGCACATGTGAAAGGTCACAATCTAGCATGGTCGACCTCTCACTCTGGGTGG
>CBVK0100184570.1:0-19391 GCA_900067695.1 Picea abies
AAAGTCACTTCTCATCATCTTATCTTGTAATGCTCTTCCTCCCGATTCCAATGAGCAATTACACTAAGATTTTTATCCAAGCAATATGCCCATTATGACCTTCTTATTGAATTTAATTAAGATATGACCCATAATAACTCAAAATTACGGAAATCGTCGGAATGCAATGGAACCAATGCCAAGCTGTGCGGAATGGATCTTGATGATGAACGATGCAAGTCGGGCCCAAATAAACCCATCAATATCTCTCGAACTATCTGTCACCCCTATCTGGCTACTCGGGTAGGCATAACACTCTGAAATGTTGTAATGTTATAATGTCCCAAAATGGGGACATTACAACTGAGGCTAGTAATCCACAAAAGAGGGTGGTCTCTCACTGTCCACTCACAACTTAGAAAACTCACAACCCACTAGTATTCATGTTCAACTATCCTGATTTTCCACCATCTCTCTTCCTCTTGACCTGCCCAACCCAAGGAATGTACCCCTTAGTTATTCTAAATCCATCGACAATCCCATTGGTTTATTAGGGTCTCTCTGGCTCATGTAACTAGGAATCTCTCAACTGGGAACTCAAGGGAACACATTGCTAGGAAAAGATACTAGCAACTAACAACAAACACTTGCTAATTTAATGCAACTCACACAAGAATTCACTCTTCAGGTCTGTCAACCTGGCTCTTCAATATTTATCTCCAAACTCTCCAAAATGCTCCAAATACACTCCATCATGCTCTAGAATTATCCCTCCGTGGTTGCACCAGTTCCAAGCTCTCTTTTTTTCTCTTTGCTTGCTCCTCATACACAAAAAATGATTGAGTAAAATTGTTTCCCCAACCCATAGGAATTTCCTCCCTTTGGAATGCTTTCTTGACTCACATACTTCCCCAATATGATTGTACTCAACCCCCATGTGCCCAATAAATTTGGGATGTGACCAATCAAACCTACCCTCTTACATGTATTCAATGATTGTCTTTGGGAACACTCAATCAGAATTAGAAGGTTTATATATCAATAGCAATTTTAGGAAAATGGGTTGAATTAATATACATAGGTAATTCCCCTTGGACCCCCTCTTAGGAATTATTTTATACCCTCCCCTCTCTTGTGGATTAATTCATCCCTCGTCTCTGTCCATGTTCCCCTTAGCAGTTGGCATCACATTTTATTATTAAAACATGGAAATACAATTTGCATATTACATCGCTTGGTCATAGCCACATATTATATATACATTAAGCATTAGTTAAACTGAGGATTATAATGAGGATGTTACACCTACTATGATTTCCAAGTTTTCAGTTTTATGTACTTGTACCTTTACTACCCTTGTGGATCATTGTCTCGAGTATGATGTCTACATTATTTCTATGACTAATTTTAGAAAAAATTGCTTGTCTTTCTCTTTGTCAATAGCATCCTACATTCAAGTATGAATAGAATTAAAATCACGAATATAATTAAAATCAAGGGTTCACTTGCATGATTATTCTTTTTGGGAAACCTGACCAAGGCATTAATTCTTGAAGTGGTTAAAAACCTGGTACAATGGATCATGGATCTTAAAGGCACCAAGCTATAACTTATAGAAGTCATTGTCATCAATTTCTACCAAGGATACTACAAAATCTATCACAATAAAAGCTCCAATAATGAGAGGGTATGACAAGAACATGCATTTCTTGTGTTCCCTCAATTTGTAGCTAGTTCTAAATTTAGTCATCTAGTAATTTACCTCCATAAGCACTAACATATATGAAAAGTGATTAAGAAAGATATATGGAGCTAAGGTGCACCTATAAACACATATATAATTGTCATCACTCTACATATTGATCACCAATCGCAAGACAACCACAGATTCCTTTGGGAATCTTGTACATCATTTGTCAAAGATGGATTCATAAAGAGGATTCAAGAACACCTCACAAATATGTAAGTAATGTTATCATGACTCATACCTCCACATAGTTTGATAATTCACTAGAAGAGGAGGTAGAGAAGAATGCCACATATCACACAATTATGTGAAGACACTCATGGTAAAAACATGGCATGCACTATAAATGATATCATGTGAAATGAGGTAACATGTCATTCAATTTTACCATGCATTTCTTGACAACCATGTTTATATTATTTAACAATATTTCTACCCAGTTAAAGACAACCCCCTTGGTCAACACTTGGTGTATCAAGGCCACCCAATGTTTGTCTAGCTAATAGCAATCATTTTCTACAGATAGCTTGTTTTCCATCATGACTACTTCCCTCATGGGTTCTTGTAAATGGAAGGTGGGATACAAAATAGATGGCCATTTTAAAAATATCCTCTACTCTTCCCCCAATTTTTTGTCACCTTCAAAGGGTCATGCTTGTTTGCAAATCCTTGTAGAAATCCCTTAACTAACATTACCTCAAGAGGTTGGAAGCTTATATATGGTTTTCACATTGTGTGGGGAATGTAAGACAATCATCACCCCATTAGCCATGTATACTATCCTTTCTTTAATGGTATCCCCTTTAATCAACTAGTAGACTACATCAAAGCAAGGAAGAAAATGTGTTAAGGTTGTAACTTTGTAGATGCAACATGTAGCTCATGTGGAAAAGGTTCATTATTTCTTTGGTATATATGCCAGGGGGGGATTTTGGTGGTGGAGTGGCTCTCTAATATGTTTTGAACGGATTTCCAAAGGTTTGATAGGATGGAATGTCGATGTCGAGGGATTTATCATTAAAAACTAGAATAACATATTAAAACAAAATTGGTTTCTTAGTTTCCTTCTTCTTAGACATTTCCCCCCTCTTTGGGGCCATATGGTTGAGTCTATGCTTAAACCAACATCAAATGAGGAATTTCTATATATAAGTTAAAAATCCCAAATCATGTATTTTCCTATTTATAAATATGAATTTAGAGAAATACTCGATGGAAAAATAGACTGTACAAATCAAAATTGCATGACAAGAAACAAATGTGAGCTTCCCAATCCCGTATTCAAATTTGAACTAGGGTGCATGAGTGATTCAAATAATATATTAAAGGAATTGCATCCTTTTAGCCATAGATTCTTACTAGGTCACAATTGGTTTCCTAATCACTACTACTAGCCAAATGAGGATCCAATAACATTGCTAGCTACACTAGTCTCCTTTCACAAGGATCTAGGAAAGATAGTACATCACAACTAGTTCAATGAAGGTTCCACACTTGTCATGACAAAGGCTATAAGTAATGTGTTCATTCACAAGGGAGGGATCCAAAGTAACAAGAAAAGGGATGAACGACGGTAGCTAGGTTGTAGGCTTGGAATTAAGAGTGAGCTAAATAACCATACATGGATTAAATCTTCACTAAGTGAGGTGCAAGCCCTATGTGATGATAGGAAACACCACCCAAAAATGTTTAAGAGGCACCCCTCTAGCTAACCAAATCATATTTCAATTCTAATCACAACTACAGTTATAGTGTACTGCATAATTTGATGGATGAAGGCTTACCTAATGCATAANNNGTGTACTGCATAATTTGATGGATGAAGGCTTACCTAATGCATAAGGGACTTGTTATCAACTCCAATTTATGAAGGTGAATGGATTGTATCTTGACTATCAATTGCTATCAGAATATTGGTTATTCCATCACAAGGACTCAATCTAGTTGGAAGTAAATAGGAATGGCTCCAAGACAGTTGTGCAAATGAAATTTGGACCTAATGGAAACTAAATTTACCACGATCAATTTAAATAAGAATGGGGAATATGTGCCTTAGTTAGAATACATTCATATCAAATTCACCACGGAAAAACTTTGGATTGAGATGTTAGATTCAATGTGCCACCTTATAGTACATAGGATATATTCATCAAAATAAAGTTTAATTCAAATTTTAGGAGAACGAGTGGTCCCAACTCTTTATTTCAGTCATCAAGCCGAAGGGAGGATACAAGTAAATAGGCTCTTAGATGTGCAGTGTGAGTACGAGTGACAGATAAATTGAAAATCAAACTCACTTGAGTGAACATGAATGGTAAAGTCTTACCCATAGTCACCTAAGCAAAAGTCTTGGGTCACTCTCTATCCAGTGAAAGGAAAATTATAACACGAGGTAGAAACCACTTACATGAAGGCTTAGGTCTCCATATATTAGACAAATAACCAACGATATGCTTATGTCCACTTGAGGTAAATTCATGCTTGTGGTCAATAAATAGAGGGTGATGCATAGCACAATGTTGTAATTGATCAAGAAAAGATGAGTGATATGCTAAATTGTGATTCATTCAATGAAGGTCAAGTTATAGAATGAATCACAGTTTGTTCAATGAAGTTTAATCAATAGGCTAGTCAAATATAGTGGCTTAACTTGTGACCCTTCAATCAAATACATCTACTACATGGGGTGAGGGTGCAACTCCAATCAATACTTAGCATGGTAAGGTTGGTCTCAATCACTCATGAAAAGGATTTAGGTTATGGTTCTTCAACAAAACATAAGAAATATGCGAGGGTAGAAAGGCTCAGTTCCAATTTAGTTCCACTAAGAAATGGTGATAGGCTAAGTCATCATAGTTAATTTGTGAAGATGGGGTATCTAACCTTTCATGGCAACTTTACGCTTGGCAATGCAATGGTCTAGTTGTAGCGATAAAATTAAATCTTTAAATTCCATGGTTAAATCACATGGAGAAATTTTCCAATCCAAAGAGGAATGGTCTTTGCTTGCATTCCGTTATTTCAAGTGAATGATTAGGATATAAATAGGGTCATGGAGCTAGCTACAAGATTTCAACTAACACCCACTAGATCTAGTTCTTTAGAACTCATCATTGGTGATTTGGAAGAAATGCAAGATTCCTAAAATGAAGCTAGACCTCATGAAAACAAAGGGAGGGGTTGGGATTTTTTCAAAAATAAAAAGGGCCCCATGTGCATATGAACATGTTGAAGGGTGAACACATGGTGACTCACTAGAAAGACCTGGAATCTTTGAAGTGTTAATGGAAATAAGGTACTTTCAAAGGCACGACAATCTCTTCCTTGCTAACCTCTTAAAGAGTTTGCATGAGACAAGGTACATGTAGATCACCTTCAGAGTTTTTTTAATTGGGAATCTAGGATTTGACCTCTTTGGACTTCCAACTCCTTCCATATAGAGCATATACTTTTAAAATAAGGTAATTTAGCACTTTTTCTTATACTTTAACCTTGATCCAATGGGTTTATATAATGGTGTATAATATTTCTCAAATATGACACAAATATCATCACAAGCATTGCTTTGTTTCCCTAGTAGACATTGTTTGCATATCACTCAATGGATGTTATCCTTTACCTTTTGGGTGCTTCACTATTTATTTTTTATTTATTTATTCTTATGCATTAGTATAATTTTATTGACGATGTCACCTTCTCTTACGGGATTAAAGGTTGACATATCAAGGATAAATCACCCATGTAAAAAATTGACCTAGAATTTGTGGCCTTCATCTTAGTTGGGTTTTTACATATTTAAGATAGATGTCTCACAAGTATTGTTCACAAGATCAAAGTATTCTTACATATTCATATAAAAAACTTGTAATTGTTCACAAGATCAAAGTATTCTTACATATTCATATAAAAAACTTGTAATAAATTACATTTTCCTTATCCCTTTCCATGATTAATCCAAGAGTATAGTGAGCAGGAAGCCAAAGTATACCTTCATGCTTTATTGAAAAAAATAACTAAGGGAAAACTACTTATATGGAAATTAAACTTCTACAATTAAGGAAAGGTAGTGATCAAAGAAATATAAACCTACCTGCTATTTACACACTAACCCACTTTGTAAAGTTGGCTAACTAAAATACTGCCTTAAATGTAAGGCATTGGTAAATAGAGGGTTCTCAACTCCCTACAAGTTTTGAATATTATAAGTACTTTGATTCACCTTCTCTATGATTTTATATTGACATAGACATAGAGGGATGAAGTTGAGATGATTTCCTGTCTTCATGAGCTTGGACCCATAAGAGTATGTCACCTACCTTGAAGTTTCTATCAGATATTGATCAGTCTAACCAACACTTGGCTAAACATTGATGCACATTAAATTTATATCTAGACTTCTCCTTTTCCTCCTCTAAATTCAACAAAGTATTTATGTTATTTTCAATCCCTAGGGTTTCACATAAAATTGTATTTGATAATTATAGGAAGGAAGGAAAATATTCAGAGGAAGAATATCTTATTTCCTATACACTAGGAAGAAAGGTGAATTTCCAACCACTCATACCTTAGATGTTTCAACCCTGCAACCTTAGGGGAGGTTCCATAACATCTAAGGAAAGGGAGGTATCATACCCCTGAGGTGTGTCTCTCTACTCTACATTATCATTGATTTATATTTTACACTAATGTATCTAGTGTTGATTGGTTATATATGGACATATCTCTTTGTATTGGAGATCAAGTCAAGTCTTGCCTTACAAGAAAAATGAATTATGTGTGTAGGATTTTTTGGGATGTGGATCACTCTTGGAGACCTATCAAAACTCTCCTCTTCAGAGTAAGGAACTTCACCACCTACATTGATAAATCCCCAATGAATTCTTTCCATTCTTCTCTTTACATTTGTATCATTAGGATTCCAATATCATTAAAGGAATTTCCAAATAATTAACCCTAGTTAGTAGGCTCACTTTCGATATCTAATTTTCTACTAAAACCTAATTAGAAACCTAAGTAAGGTACTCTAGTAGCCTACAATAATATTTTAACATAAACAATATCTTATGATCTGAATTAACCTAATGTCATTCTTACTCCTATTGGTTTTCTCTTGTCTCACCCTAGGGTTTCTAGGTTTATCCCTAAATCAACTTTCAACTCTAGTCTCCTCTTCCCCTCTCTTAGTAGTGTGTGTGGGTGTGTGTGTGGGTGTGCATGTGTGTGCTTGGGTGGTATTCAAACCCTAACCTCACGTTGTGCATGATAGGATGGATCCATTCACTTGCTACATTTATCAAAGGTTTTTGCATAAGGGATATTTAGAGATTGAGATTTGTAGAGAATTTTAAATAGAGTCTTTGACCGATGTAATGTACATAGGGAGGATATCATGGGGTACCTAGGGAGTTACCCAAGGGAATAACGAATGTAAGGTGGCCATAATCATGGAATAAATCCACTTGGTAGTTGATGGGTAATAAATAGGTCCATTATGCAATTGTCAATTCTTGGAGATAAATACAACAATGAGCACATACATCATGCACAAAATAAACACCATGATTTATCTTGGAAACCATTAACTAGGAAATCCAACACCCATAATAGATATATGTTATTTCCTTGGCAAAGCCAGACAAACACTAGGAAACTAGAGACATATTACAATGGAGTTCTTCAAGATTTTAAATAGGCTTCATCACATCAAATACCATGGGTACCTAATACCATAGGCTTGTAAACCACCAATGGTAAGCCCATCAATGACCATATCAAGGTTATATTTTCTACTCTATGACCAATTCAATATTAACCCACCCTTATCTCCTTCAAACTTGACTTGGGATATTCACCTGCCCCCCTCAAACTTTATTTACTGGGTTTTCGAGAATACAACATCCCCCCCATCACCTAAGTTTGTGTCTAGAATTTATATCGATGAGCCATTAAACAAGGGGTATGCATGCATAAATAGGTCTTACAAACATATGCTCATTGACATGTGATAAAATCAAATCCATCAAATAATTTTTACAATTGTATGTTTGAGCAAATAATGCTTAAAGAATCTACTTGCTTCTTTTCCCACGTTCCTCTTTTCTCCAAATATAGTGAGCGTGAGCACTCCTTAGTTGAGTACTTATTTAGATGTTATCCTCTATTTTCTTCCACCATTTCTCCACTCTAATTCCATGTGCTTCCACCTGTGCTCCGAGTTAATTCTTGTGATGTATTTATTCATATTTGCAACCAAATAGTGAATCCATTTCCCAAGCCACTCTTTCTATAGAGTCTAGGCCTACCAGGATATGATGCCATATGTTAATTCTTAGAGATATATATAACAGTGGACACATACATTATGCACAAAACAAACACCATGATTTATCCTGGAAACCCTTAACCAAGAAAAACGACACCTAGGTAGCTTGAGGCATCTTAAAATGGAATTCTTCAACCCTTTAAATAGTCTCCATCACAAAAAATACCATGGATACTAAATACTATGGGCCCATAAACCACCAACGGTAAACCTATCAATGATTGTATCAAGGTTATCTTATCTACTCTGTGACCAAGTCAAGATTAACCCAACAACGGTTAGAAGAAATAATATAATAATAAAGGGTATTCAGAATAGGCCCCCAGGAATACACATAAAAAGTATAAATACATATGAGTATCATTCTATTGGAGATATGTTGGATGCATTATTTTGTAGCAAGCATGGATTGTGGAGTGATTCCTTCTATAAGGAGTAATTAACTGTGTTACCCTACCTTAAGGTTTCTTCTCTATATTATTGTGTTCTTTATGTTGTGAATGTTTTGGTATCTCTGAAGTTTAAGTAAATTTCTAAAGTTAAGGTTGTATTCTTTCTTATATATATCAAGCTTTACTACAAGTGGTATTAGATCTCTTTCTTCGAAAAAAAAAATGGAAGTTTTATTTTTCTTTTTGTAGATTTTTTAAGGAGAAAATCATATGACAATATTCAAATCAATTTATGAAACTTTCTATGTAGAATCTAAAGAAATCAATTATAGATATGAGTTCCTCAAAAAAAAAACACTTGATTTCAAAAAAAAATATATCCAAATTGGAGTGCAGGAAGTGGATTTAGAACTTATTTAAATCAATCGTTTTAGGGTTTTTTCAATGATGACCATGTGGTTTGCAAATCATATACTTGTAGATAGAGTTCCCTGATTTCAGTCAAACCAGTGCTAGTCGATGCAGAGTGGCCATGGAATTTCATAATTATGGCCATAATAGCCAAACAAAGAAGTATAGATAATTTTACATTAGTTGCACAAATGAAATCCATTGAAAAGTAAGTTATTTATTCAAAACCCTCATTCTATTTTGGGATAAACCAAACAAAATGTTCTTTACAGAAAAATCCAATAGTCCTAGTATTGAAGAATACATAAAGTATGCAAAGTCATTATGGAAAAATAATTGGAGATTTGGGCTACGCCTTAGTTTAAAAGACGATGCTACCATATGGTGGAAGTTGCTTAACTTTGACAATATGAAGGTAATTTCAAATGAAATGATATGAACAAGTATTTTAGAAAGGTGGTCTTATATTGGGCAGAAGGATAAAGAGAGCACCAATGAATTGTTTCATGCAAAAACTTCCTATTACAAGTTCATGGATGCATTCAACAAGAAAATGTTATTATCTATAAACCCTAGTAGTAAGCATAATTTCATCAATGTTAACTTGGATAAAATATTGCAATCTCCTACAAAGCATATTAAAATCAGACAAGTTGAGGGTAAGAATGTACAATTTTTTAAGGATTTGAAGATTACCATGGATAAATATGTGTTTCATTCATATTTTAATCTATAGATATGGATGATGTGGATATTGTTTTGGGGTATCCTTGTATGGACTCAGTTGGTACAATTAATATTAATGTGAAAAAACAAATTGAAGTTTTAGTATAAGAAAAAACAAAATTACGTTGTAGGATATTTCTCCTACTAAACAAGAAGGGCTGAAGAGGGAACTTGAATAATTCCTTGTAGGGAAACTAATTATGGTACCTACTAACATATCAAATGAAGAGTGTAAGTTGAATCACAAGAAGAGCCTATCTAAGAACATGAAGAAAATCCCCAGGAAAGGCATAAAAAGGAAGAAAAAGATAAGGAGCTAAATGAGTCAAAGTTGGAACCCCATGTTGAAGAGTCCAAGCAAGAAGAATGGATAACTAAGGTTGATGTATATCTCCACCCACACCACCTGGAGAAACAACATTTATCAAGGAAAAGGCATGGGCATCTACAAATTTATTATGGACCAACATAAAAGGAAACCAGTATGGAAGCACACGGAGGACTAAAAGCAATGAATGGAGATATCAGAGTAGCACAGTGACAACATGGTACTAAAGGAACAAATAAAATCAAGATTGAGGTGGCAAGGAAGCATTTGGACCCCATGTTCACATTTCACTAGGATGGATGGATGCAAGTTCTTGGTATTAGTTGACTACATTGCTTATTGTTTCCTCCCATGTTTCAAGAATGAAACATGCAAAGGGGTATCGAATGTAATGTACCTAGGGAGGATAAATATATGGGGTACCTAAGGAGGTAACCAATGAAATAATGAATATAATTTGGCCATAATCATCGAATAGGCCCACTCGGTGGTCGATGGGTAATAAATAGGTTCATTGTGTAGTTATAGGAAACAATTTAATAATAAGGGGTAGTTGGCATAGGCCCTCAGGAATACTCCTGAGAAAGTATAAATACACATGAGTATTATTGTATTGGAGATATGTTAGATGTATTTTTTTTGTAGCAAGCATGGCTTGTGGAGTTATTCCTTCCATAAGGAATAATTGATGGTGTTACCCTATCTTAAGGGTTATTTTCTATATTAGTGTGTTATTTATGATGTGAATGTTTTGGTATCTCTGAAGTTTAAGGATATTTATGAAGTTAAGGCTATGTTATCTCTTATATCTATCAATATTTACAACAATCTTAAGGAAGAGAGTGGACTAACATCAAAGAAAGTGTTTGAAAAAAACCTAAAAAAAAAATCAACTCAAAAGAATAAGGAATACATCATTGTTCTTTGTGCCAACAAAATTTTCAAGGTAAAATGCAAGACAAAAATATCTCTAAAATATCACAGTCCACTTGTAGAGGGTGCATCACTATATAAATTGACCAACATAATGTAATAGTTTGGAGTGAATGTCCATTAGTAAGATGGGGATTAAATGTAGTGAGATAATACTCACTACTTGGATATCATCATGTGAAAAAATAGACCTTGTTAGTTGTCCACCAACAACCCTATGTATCCTTTAACAACATTGACTACAATATATAAGCAGGATTGTAATGCAACTACGATAAAGCACAAACACCATGTGGTAGAGAAGGAATATGGGAACATCCTATCACATCCTAGATAAGTCGATAATTAAATAGATTTCATCGTAACCCATAATTCTCGGTGCCCATGATCCACCGGTGAATAATTTTTTGTAAGAATCTATTCTTCACCTTCAATGACACCACCTCCTCAATATATTCCAAGTGTCCAATGTCACGAAGGAGAGAACGTGTCTCTCAATAAAGAAAATGTGGGATGTGTTCTTGCACCCTATCATGACTTCCATCTCTTCGAAGTCCATTAGTGATTTTCACACTAATTAACAAAACAAGCACTTATTAATAATTAAATTAATAAATTAATACAATAACTTATAAAAACATAAAGTATTTATTTATTAATATTTGTTAGTGCTCTTATGATAATATGGTGAACTGGTATGGTTTCAAAATTCTAAAAACATAAAGTATTTATTTATATTTATAAATATTTGTTAGTGCTCTTATGATAATATGGTGAACTAGTATGGTTTCAAAATTATAATATATTGGTGTACTACTATATTTATAGATCACCTTGGATTTTTATATTAATGGTGCATTGTTGCCATTGTCAAATACAGTCATTATGGTGTACTAGGAATTTGTGGTACACATTAATAGTGGGCTATTTGTACTCAACCTGCCATGTGTTATGTGAGGCACTCCATTTCCTTCCCTCTTGCCACAAAGTTGATCCATTTATATATATGTGCACCATTTATATAAAAAAATGGTTTGTCATGTAGCCATGTTAGTAGTTATGTGAGGCATTCCATTTTCTTCCCTCTTGCCACAAAGTTGATCCATTTATATATATGTGCACCATTTACATAAAAAAATGGTTTGTCATGTAGCCATGTTAGTAGTTATGTGAGACACTCCATTTTCTTCCCTCTTGCTACAAAGTTGATCTATTTATATATATGTGCACCATTTACATAAAAAAAAATGGTTTGTCATGTAGCCATGTTAGTAGTTATGTGAGGCACTCCATTTTCTTCCCTCTTGCTACAAAGTTGATCCATTTATATATATGTGCACCATTTACATAAAAAAAAATGGTTTGTCATGTAACCATGTTAGTAGTTATGTGAGGCACTCCATTTCCTTCCCTCTTGCCACAAAGTTGATCCATTTATATATATATGTGTACCATTTACATAAAAAAAAATGGTTTGTCATGTAGCCATGTTAGTAGTATATTTGTATACTACATGTGCACCAATCTTATTTTCAAGGAAAATTATTCGCAAACTTTCATATAGTGTAACACAAATACAAACAAGTCATTGGTATGAAGCATCATAATAACCATAACGCACAATTATGGTCTGTAAGATTTATTGGATCATCAAAAATTGATACACTAAAATTAAAATGAGAGCACCAATGCTTGTTCTCCAATAGAAATTATGATACACTATAGACTCAGCAACTAAAAAAAATGTGTATTATAAAATAAAATAAAAACAAAAAAAATTGGTTAAAAAAACAATTAAGGGGTTAATTTGGCTAGGGCTTGCTCCTAGGATCCATAGCACCAACTGTTAAAAAATGGAATTGAGGTTTTTTAGGGAAACAATGAATGTGCAAGAAAGAGGGATGGAAAACAATCAACAATAGGGTAGGGAGGATAACTCATACTAAGAAGACACTAATTATATAAATGAGAAAATAAATCACTAATGGTTGGTGAAAATGCTTTGGGAAAAGTAAAAAAAAAAAGTGTTTTCTAGAACTTTTATGTAATGCACGATGTGTTGATCCTCTCAATGTATCGGCACTCAGAAAGATAGAACATGTCATGTAGCTTATGTTATTGTTTGTAATAAATATACAATGTACTCATTCTAATATGGCACACCATTTTGTTCACTTTTTAGTGCATTGGTTTCTTGTGGGAGCATTATCATATGGAAATCCTAAGTTTTCTAATGGTCCTTTTATGCATCCATGTTATGACACATCTGTGCATTTATTTTTGTATTATATTGGTGCACCTATAATATATAATATATTGATGCACAAGATATTAGTTTAGTAAAAACCTTTGCCTATCACCTTGACTATAGTGTACCTAAGGAGGACAATATGGAGTACCTAGCTTTGATACCACTTGTAGTGAACATTGATGTATATAAGAGAGAATATAGTATTAACTTCAAAATAATCCTTAAACTTCAAAGATACCAAAACATTCACACCATAAATAACACAAGAATATAGAGAAGAACTCTTAAGGTAGGGTAACACCATCAATTATTCCTTATGGAAGGAATCATTCAACAATCCATGCTTACTACAAAACAATAGATCCAACATGTTAGCACTTTGTAAATTCATTTCACTGAGAAAACGAATGGCAGAGGTAACCTACAAACCAACTTTAAGATCGGAAACTAGCCTTTTCGACCTAGAGAGGGCTCTCTCCAAGACTTAGTCTCTTACAGATAATGGCTTTGAATTGTCAGATAGGTTTATTGTGTTCATGCAATGTTTCTGGTTATGTTGGCAAGGGAATATAGAACCTTGGGCCATGGAGTCAAATTCTAGAAAGCGAGAGAAATAAACAACTCGGTAACTAAAACTTGAGAGGATAAAGGCTAAGTAGGCAATGGTCTTTTAGTTCAAAGTCATTGTGTGTGGCGAGAGAAAAATACATAAAGAAACTTAGAGCATTGTCGGAGATGAATTCTGAGTTGCTTAGAAGAAAACACGGGATTTTAAATGGCGAAGTCTAGAGCATCACACAATGAATTCCAGACTTATTAAACTTTCTGATTTAAATAGAATACAGACATCAATATACAGAAAAACAAGAAACACGTACATAAGAGAGATCATAATACATCAAACCACCACCATTAGAATCTTTTCATCAAAGTCTCAGAACCTTTGCATTATATTTCAATTGGGTTTGAAAGTTACATTCAACAGTAATTTTCTACCCTACTTTTCTAACCAACCTCACTTACATTGAAAAGATGTAATATATAAAAAAAGATGTGCCTCTGGGGATGCCATGCCCCAACTACTACTCCTAGAATCTTGACTCTAGTTATTCCCTGTCATATGATATTTCAAATGGGACTTACTAAGAATAGGAACTCAACTGTAGCCAATCACGTCATAACTGACGTATTTACCATGATCGTTCAATCATCAACAACATTCCATCATTAAGAAGTGATGTGTCAGCACTTCCCCTTTGAAGGGTCACCCGAAGGATCAAGCACTTTTTCAGACTTCTGCCACCTAGTGTAACAGGCTTTGATTGATGTCGCACGGTCATTCGTTGTGATGTGCATGTGGTGGGTGACTGTGGACTATCACTCATTTTTCCAGATGGCGACAATGGTTAGGGGACCACACATCTCCTTCGAAACTGTTGTGCGTTCCACCTACACTTGTCCTTCTCGACAGGTGGGTTTTTCAGCAACCGCATGACGTATGTCCACCACACGGACACCCGTCAGGTTCCTTGCTTCCTGGAAGGAGGTAGGACACGAGGAAGGAGGAATTCCACGCCATGTTCAAAAAGAAAAAAATGGGGTCAGGTCAATCATGCTTCTGGCCTTATCTGCAATCTTGATATTCTAAGCATTTTCCTGAGGGACCAGTTGTGCCTTTTCAGATTCTTTACCTATCTTCACAAGACCCCATTCCCCTTCAGTTTTGTTTGAGTAGTGGCCAGAGTTGCGCAAACGGTTTCCATGGATGGTCCACATTCCGTGAAATGCTCCATGATTTTCTCTTTTGACATTCTCTTCTCCTCGCATAGCTGGATGATCATGTCTTGAGCTTCTCTGAGTTGTCTCTTGAGCCAATTCGCATTCCCTTCTTGGCTCTGCGAATTTGATGTCTCGACAACCTTTTCCGCTAACTGCTTTTTCAATTCCCTGTTCTCCTGGTACAACTCGGTGATAGCGAGCTACGCTTGCTTTAGCTATCACGACAACTCCCAAACATCCATGCTTTCAGTTCCCGTCTTTTTTCGTCTATCACAGGCTTCCTGACTCTAACCCTCGAAAGGTTCTAGCCAAACAACGTGCATGAGTAACTTTTCAACAATCAAAGGCTCCTTGTTCTTCCTTGGCCTACCCCTTTTCCAAGGTACTGGTTGTTGGGGAGACGGGGCTTCCTACTATCTTTTCTTTTCCTGCAGCCCCTTCTATTTCCGCCTCCACGCAGCGAGATGCTGCTTCTCCTGTGGGTAGAGGGGGATCTCCTTTGGGGTCCCTGGGGATGTCGGATGAAAATAGAAACAAATCCCAGTCCTTTCCCGGTCGTCTCAATTACTCAACTATCAACAATTTGATTAGTGAGATATGGGATAAGTTCTTCTTTGGTTGGTTCACTTCGGCTTAGACATTGTCCGCCATTCCTCCTAGAATTTGGTGCAAGAAGAAAGGTAAGTTAAATAGCCTCTTACCTATGAAATGAATTAGTAGTCTGATGTGATGTGGGTATATTTTTTCAGAACTTCTTTCACAGATGAAAATATTTCTAACCACTTTCAGGAGTTTCTGAAAAGGCTCCCATAGATACCGACTGAGAACACCCGTTCCGATTTTCCCATTCAAGTAGTTTGGTTTAATGAATTCTTCATAGAATATCATGTCCAAAGGAATTCCCTTATACCACCTCTCACCACGTGGAGGGATCTCCATCTCAATTGACATAGTTTCCTCTGTCACCCGTAATATGATTCCTGCAATAACCGTGCGAAAACCATTAAATCTGAGCACAAACTATTCTGCCAGTTTCACATTGTATCCTTGGATTTTCTCGCAATAGTGCATTCATTCGACCTATTCGAAATATGCCCTGACATTTGTATCTTCACTGATCAATGCCAAGTCTTGAGGCTCGGGCCTCACAGTTCTTCCACTTCGTGCCCTCTTCCTTATGTTTTGGGATGTCGTCATGGTGTAATGTGTGCTTGTTTTGTGCGCGTGGTAGTGAAATATGACACCCCCTTCGCATGAAAATTAGATAATGATATTCTTAGCCCAGACATGTCAGAGGGGAGGTAGTGGAACTTTTCACGATAAGAGAAAATGATTTTAGGAATTCACCATGCGGATCCCAGGTGCCACGAAGACTCTCGGTGCGGGAACGGGTCGACACTGTGACAATGATGACGACAGGCTCATCACAATAGGGTAGTGCGACAGATAATTTGGGCATGGAAAATACTCTGAGGATGAAAGTATGATTGTGAGAGGACTTGTCTCCCAACAAACTAGATTGTGGAAAACTCCGACAAGTTTTGAACCATGATTTAAGATAGAAATAACGTGTCAATCTTGGCTGGCTAGGTTTGTAACATAGTTGATGGCAATCGACTTTCACGCTGCGAGGAAACTCAGGGATTATAGGAAAAATCATAGACAATGCATAAACTCAGATGGTAAAAGAGAAACACACAGAATGACTAGCATTTATAACTGAACAAGTGAGGGATGGAATCATGAAAGAGGACATTGAATCCATGGTGACAATAATTTTTTAAGCAGACTGGAGATTTGTGCAGCGCACTCATGTGATAGGTACACTTTAGAGTGTGTAAAGTACATATGATAAGAGTTGCAGGGTATACGTGATATGAGAGCCATGATTTATTATCCTTTCTATCTTCATAATGTGGTGATGATGGTTGCTATATATGTTGACATGACCCTTACTATACAACTTGCCTCGACCTTTGGCACGTAAAATCCCTCTTTCTGACAGGACCCCACCTTTTGGGAAAATACCTTTACAATTTACACGTGTTTGATTATGACACATTTTCTCGACTCTAAGGACCAGACCAACCACTTTCTAACTTTGAACCATTCGTTGTTTAGTACCTGACCTCACACGCTTTGACACATGGACCATGACTCATCTAGGACTAAATCTAACTAAAAAAATGACGGTGCTAACATTTCATATCATCGAATGATCATTGTTTTTCCTTCCCCCACATGAAATTTCCCCTTCCACCACCCTTGGTCACTTCGCTGAGGGCCCATGCAATATGGGAGAATCCCAACATGAACCATTGGTTGTAGTTGGCCAATCCCAAGAAGATTTGAAGCTCGATTAGTGTGGTCAAGGATGGCCAATCACGGATGACTTGGATCTTAGCTGGATCAACATGTACCCCATGCTCATCAACAATGTATCCCAAGTATTGGACCCTATTCATGCCAAAGGATCAGTTTTCCAAGTTGTCATATAGCTTGTGTTGTCACAGAATGCTCAAAACCTGTTGAATATGCTGCATGTGCTCCTCCCAATTTTTTCTGAAGATGAGGATGTCATCCAAATATACCACAACAAAATAGTTGTTGATGGGTCTCAATACATCATCCATCAACCTCGTGAAAGTGTATGGTGTATTTGTTAAGCCAAAGGGAATGACCTGCCATTCAAAGAGACATTATTTAGATTTGAAAGGTGTCTTCCATACATTTGTTGGTTTGATGGGAACCTAGTGGTAGCTAGACTTTAGGTCAATATTGCTAAAGAAATTCCCCCCCTTGATTTCGTAAATAAGGTCATCAATCCTAGGAATTGGGTATCGATTCATAACAGTGATAATGCTCTGTAATCAATGCAGAGTCTCTAGGTCTTGTCCTTATTCTACACTAGTACAATCGGGCTTCCGCAAGGGGTGGAGTTTGGTATGATGTTCCCCTTTTAAAGAATTTATTGGATATGATGCTTGATTTCTTCATTTTATATCAGCGAGCAATGATAGACTGGTCCATTAGGCAAAGGTTCACTGGTGGTCATATCAATTGGATTCTTGACTGGAAGTGCATCGGTACCCTGATGGGTGAGGAGAAGATGTCTATGTACTCTTCCACAATCCCATCCACTTGATTCTTCTACAAATATAGGCTCTGTGTAGAGGCCATGGATGTGGCAGTGACCTTCTTCTTACTATGAGAATGGATCACAAAGAATATGAACTTCCCGGTTTGTGAAATGACCTTACTGCATTGCTTAGCAGATATTAAAGAAATAGCGATAGGCAACACTATCTCTGGTATTGTATACAATTGTCTACCCAAAGTAAGAATAAAACTATTGGGTCTAGACTCATACACAACATTATGCTTCCAAAAATATGGTTGTCCTAAAATAACATCACAAAATTCAAGGGTTCAAGGGGAGAAATATCACACAATACCTCATCTTTGAAAAGCTTGATGTCATAGAGAAGATGACATTATTGGATGACACAAAGATCTCTTCCTTAGCGAAGCCAGCCAATGGTGTAAGGCTATGGGTGCGGTGTCGTTGGTAGGTCCAATTGCTTGATGACCTCTACTGAGATTGGGTTCTTATGACTACTACTATCGACAATGAAATGAAGCAAATCCCCCTTTACCCACATCTGTGAGTGAAAAATGCATTCCCCTTCCTCTGTTTCTTCGGGTTAGCTTGGTTGAACTTTGGTGGTAGCGATAGTGGCATTGGGTTCAATATCGATAATTTGATTGCTTCCTTCTTGATTTGATTCGAAGTCAAAACCGGCCTTGGATTCGAACGCCTTCGGCTTGACTACTAGTGACTACTTGGAGCGACATTCTTCAGTGTTGTGCCAAGGCATTTTATGGTATTCAGACCATTTTCATGTGTCCTTCTTCATCTTTTCATTTCCCTTATTGTGTTTCATCTTGGACTGGCTATCCTAAGAGTGGCCATATTTTCTCTGTCCCTTTCCATGTGGGTTGGGGCTGCCTTTGCCCTGCTTCGGCTGCGAGGATTTTGTAGATCCAAACTCTTGCCTCTTCTGCTTAAATTTATGCTCAATCTTGACAACATATCTATAAGTCGTACCCAATGAGGTGATGTCCAGAAAATCCATTTCTATTTGAATGTATCTATGCAAACAGTTGCGGTATTTGAGCACCAGATGTCACTCAAAGTCTTTGCTACCCAATTTGGTACACAAGGTATGGAAAATATTGGTGAAATCTGGTATTGTCTGGTCCCTTTCTTGACGCAGGGTGGTCCATCTGGTCTACTGGTCCTCATAGCTCCCAACGGGGTATTATTGTTCTTTAATAGCATCCCGGAAGGAATCCCATGTAGGGGAAACCACAAATATTGTATATTCCTCTATGGCCCTTTTCTCTAAGCAAGTATCCTACTAGTCCTTAACACGGGGGATGACCTTGAGGAGTGAAAAAGTAATCTTCTCTCTATCGAAAAAATTGTGGACTGAAAAATACCCTTCAAGCAGATTCAACCA
>CBVK0100184571.1:0-14352 GCA_900067695.1 Picea abies
CCATCTCAGTCAGAGACATAGTCAACATCCCCTCCTCCATCAAGAAAACCTTAATCCACTGGGGGGTTTCTCGCTGCAGTCTTCCCCTTGCATATTTATTTAAATCTGCTACTGCCCATGAAAAATATTGATGATTATTAGCTACAAACTCAATAATGTATCCTTCTAATGTTGTACTGACCCAAAAATCGATCGTTCACGTTACTGGATGATCTAGTCGATGCAGTGTTTCAATATTTTTTGTATCCGAAGTACAGGTCCTCTTGACTCATTCTTGGAATTCCATAGCTTCTTGGAGCCTATCTATCCAGTGGAAAAGTTCTTTCGAGAACTTAAACTAGAATATCTCGTACTGGTTGCTTGATCTTTTTGAGCAAAAGACTACGTCTCGTGTATCTTTCACAAATTTTCCTCTCAGTTCCGCTTCTTTCCATATGAAGGCATCATAATTTCTCTCCCACCACTGGTGAATATCAGATCTGTTAATTCACATAAGCATTCTCCCTATAGGTTCCCTTTGGATGCAGGTCCTGACAACAAAACCATTTTGTTGGCATGAAATTGATCAGACTAGGGTCTTTCTTAGGTTACCAACAAAAGATATCGAGTAGGCTAGAGCACTGGCATTTTCATCTCCTCTAAAGATAAGAAGTCTCATCTGAAGTGCAACCAAGACAAAAATATATGGAAGGGCAAGGAGAATACTTAGGTGGGTTCCCATAACCTTCAATATTCACCATGATCTTGCACAAGATAGTCTAACTACAGAACATATATGAACTCATTCATTCGGGAAGTAAATATACTCAATTTGTAGAATCATCTGTACACATAGACAACCTATTGATCTTATCAAGCACAAATAAGTACTGTAAAGATACAATTCATAAGCATAAACACAAAATGACACAACAATTTTCAAAATTTTAGGTCCTTCTTTATATATTATTAGCATCAGAACCTCTCAGATACAATCTCAGAGATACAAATTGGTACTCTGTTACAAACTTTAGGCTCCAAACTCATATCACAGAGCTCTATCTACCTTTTTCTCCCAAAACTGTATGCAGATTGCAATTACAGAACCTTTTCTCAACTAAACCCAACAATAACATTCGTCTAACAACAACAAAAGCCGAACCTATAAACAATAGTCAACCCAACCAATGATTTTAAAATCATATGCATCTCATAAATAGGTTGAGTGGAATCTTCTGGCTTTGGGCTCCCATGCTTTCTTGTTCTGTTGTAACTTCTTTTTCCTTGTTGGAGTTGCATTGCCCCTTTCTGCAACCGATTTATGTTCCCTTACTTGCTCCATTGTCCAGCTTCTTTTGTATCTTGTGCAACTAACCAAAACTAGGACTGTAGTCCTTCTTGCACAGCTTCAAATCCAAAAATGAAGGGCCCAACACGACCATTGTTTTATACAAGTAGACTTTAAGAGACATAAATCTTTATGAACAACATTTCAGAATTATTATCTATTCATCTATATATAATCCTTAACTTATTTTTGGTATATTGAAATCTCCCCTATTTATCTTTTGGTGGTCCCCATCAACAATTTTATGGAGGGATTCAAAACTACCTCCACTAGCTTGGCATTGTCTAAACCTATCTTCATTCGCTTGGCACTTTCTTCATATTCTTGGTTACTAATCTCTCTTCCTACTTCTTGAGCTGACCCATGTTTAGATCTAAACAAGCTTCCAACAAATCCCTCTAAAACTATCATCCCTCCTAGTAACCTAGAAGGAAACACAACACACAGAGTGTACTACACAGTATCACTTGGGATAGTTCTATGGGTGAATGCAATGCTCAGATGCTTGTAGTCTAGGAAAGAGTGGGGATCTGGGATTGTATTTCATCTTCCTAGTCCTTGATCTAATTGTTCTTTTTGTTATTCTTAATATTCATTCTTTTGCTAAATCTATGCATACATTCTACCAGATCTAAAATATAATAGATTTCACAGAATTACCCATTCATCCATTCATAGTCTAACTAGTTGCAGAAGGAAAACATGTAATCATTCACATCACATAACACATATATTAGCATGGTTCACCCCCTCTTGGCCTACATCCACAAAGATATGGCTCTCAAGATCTTTTATTATGGTTATGCAATATATAACGATGCACGCACTACAACTTTGTTCTTGTAGTCACAAAACAAACTCCCTGAACTTTGTGTGGATGACTAGATCACATCAGGCTCCTTATCCTACAATCTAACCCTCAAGGTCTAACTACATTTTTCCTCTACAAATCAATAGCTTACAAAAATGGTATCCTATCTTACAATAGTTTATTTTTTCAAACATTACAAAACTTATGAACTCCCCCACTAGACCTCCTAGGTACTTATATACATATTAATTCTCAGCAACTGTTATATTATATTACAAAAACTCTAACCCTAATGAGGTTAGCTTTTCCTACATGCGCTCCTCTTTTTCATGCAAATTTTCCTAGCACATGCTGCTTTTCTGCCAGCTATCTTTTTCGTTATTAAGCTCTACCTTCCAAAAGTGTTTTTTCATCAAAATTGGCCTGCGCCCAATAGGCCCCCAACACTAACATGTGGCTTGTCCCGAGCCACCTAAGCATTGTGAGCTCCCTCAATAGCCTCTTATAGGATGTGGAACTTGTGTGCAAGTTCCCTTCCTCTTTATTGAACTTGCACAAACTTTTTTGTTAGCGCCTCTAGTGCTTGTGATGTGACCTCCTCATGTATTATTATTGAGCACTCCATCCGTGATTGCACCATGTTCTTCTTCTCTTCCTCCAATTGCATGATCATCTCCACTGCTTTCTCTTTGAGAGGTTCTGTATGGGCTTGTCTTTCCTGCTTCTGCATCTACGCAACTTTTAACTCTTCCCGTAGCTTATTCATATCCTGCATTCCTTTCAGATGCTCGATGATGATCATTTTATTTTTCCTCTTCTTGAGGTCCTTGATTTTTGTGCTTATTATTTCTTCCTCCTAGTCCCATTGCTATACCTACTCATCCTCCTCTAGTGTTTTCCAAAGTTGCACTGCTTTATCAAACGATCCCGCTACTGTGTTGACTTATTTATCCATCTTTGCTAGTTGGAGTGCAACTTATTCTTTCCTCTATGCTCGGACCTCAGGAGGGGTCATGGGATTGAGATTCTCTCTTAGCTCCTCGATCTCTTGCCTATATTAGTCAATTGTATGTGTGATGAGGTCAATCTTCTCCTTTTCACTTCTCTCTGCTACCTGTGCGTTGTTGGGGATTAGACTATATGCCATTGTCAATCCCTTCTCTAACCTATTTGCGTGTTCCTTTTCTTCCTTGGTTTTGAGCTTGAATTGCTTGACTACCAATTATAATGCTTACTTTCCATTCTTCATATGTTGCAAGTTTGCTGCATTTGTTCATGCGCATGACTACACCACCTGCATGACACTGACTTGAAGCTTGTACAGTGCCTTGGTCGGTATCCTTTCCAGTACCAACTCTACTTGTGCTAGATCCTTAAGTGGTTTTTGGTCTATCGTCTCATCTATCTACAACATGTTTGGTGTAACTAGGAAGCTCAGGCTCACTTGTGCTATAGTTTGGATGGTAACCTTCTTGTTCGGTGCAACCCTTGCCTCTGCTTCCATTGTTGCTAGGAATGAATCTGTTTCTCTTCCAAGTCTATGCGCTACTCTGACCTATTCTAGGACCTGCCCTATATTGATCAAATCGTCTTGAATTCATCCTTTTTGGTGTTGGTCATCTTCAAACTCCTCAACTATGCATTCTTGTACTTTTTCTACCATGAGGTAGATGTCATCCTCGATGATCATATACTCTGGAAGATACTTATGTGCCTTGGACTTCTTGCGTGAACCCCCTATATGTATGATTGGTCGCTTGGGTTGTGTTCTTTCCTGTGGGGTGGTTGTTGAGGGGGTTTCTTGTGTTATTGTGTCCCCCAGTCCTTTTTCTCTTGGTGCTTGGGAAGTGTCCTTTTTTCCTTCCTTCTCATCTTTCTTTGGCACACTCCCCTTATTCTACTGCACTGACTTTTGACTTGGTTTTGGATTTCTAGGCACAACTTTGTCTCCTGCAGGTGTCTTGGTTGACTCTGTGTCTACATCCATACCCTTAGGCACTTCTTGAGTTAAGACTGGAATCCTCCGGTCGTCATGAAAATCCCTCATGTCCATTTCTATTTCTTCTTCAGTGATGCAGTATCTTAATTGTAGCCACTCCTTTCCTGGATCCATGCGTACTTATATCCACATATTGTGCCTTGTCATTTTGAAGTTGGCTATGTCCCTGAATTGTGCGACCATGTCTGGAGTAATTCTCCAAGTATTGGAAATACTCTCTTGTATTTCACTGAAGTACTTGGAAAATGTACCTGTGTTGGAACTTCTATGCTTAGGGTTCAAGTTTCTCCCCAACGATGTGTACCACGCTGCACAGAAATGACCTATTCGGTCACAAAAATGAGAGTATAGGGGATCTTTCCACCTGATTAATGCGATCAAGATAATTAACCATGAGTAATTGAACTTTGTTCCCAAGTCCTATGCATATTTTCATTCATTAAGGAACAAGTTCAATAAATGTGGGGCCTAGTTGAGCAGAGTGCGAATGACACACTGTGCTGCAACTGCAATGACCCCGACAGGGAATTCCTCCATGCAGCATTTTCAGAGCATCTTGCAGGCCATGAGTTTGGTTTCCATTCTTGTTGCTGCATCACTGATCCTCTTGATAATGATCCCCCATGATCCCCTCTCTATGCTGTACCTTTTCTTCATTTCCTCGGCTAGGGCCTTCTTCTTTGTTTTTTCATCAAGGTACTATGTGGGGATTTCGCCCATAGTTGGTAGAACCTTGATGAATGCAATGAGTTATACGTCTATTGAAATGAGCTCCTCCAACCATAAGAATCCTCCATGGATGAGCACCATCAAATTCTTGACACAATTGTTTTCCCTTTTCCCCCTGCCGAAGTGGGGAATTTCTAGCAAATTTAGAATGCCCGTGTTGGCCAGGTCGGCTGCCCATTGTTTTGGCTATAAAGTTGGGTCACCAAAGGGGCTTGTGCCTATGATATCAAAGTATATCTACTGCACAAACTCTGGGAAGTTTCCAACATTGACCATGTCATGGTCTGAATACCACAGTCTTTCCACTCATCCTAGAAGGTTAGGCGTGACTTGCACCCCCTCAGGAATGTGTAGTAGGACTATTGCTTCATCAGGTTGTTGGCATAGTGACTTTTCCATGGGATTTTTTCCCTTTCTTCTTGGTGGCTCACTTGAGGTCCCAGCTTCCATATTTCTTTTCTCGATGTTAGATTCTAGCTGGTTGGTAATATCTTCCATCAGACCCTCCTGCTGCTGTGTAGACCCTGCTTTGTTTGGTTGTCTCAGTGTGGCAGCTTCTTCTTGTACCATGGTGGCCCCATTTACTCTACGGGATCCTTTGGCCCTCGTAGGTCTCTGTGGGTTGCCTGCATCTTCAACCTATCAGCCCTACGCACTTTCTTGTAGATCGATGTCCATGGCAACTGTTGTTGGTGATTGTCACTTTCTTGTAGATCGATGTCCATGGCAACTGTTGTTGGTGATTGTGTCCATGTAGGGATTGCTGGTTCTTCATGTGGTGAGAGAATTACGTCAACATTGACGAATTCCCCCTTTTGTGTGGTTTCTGGCTCGACCTCTCTGGTTCCCTAAGGCACTCTAACACTGCTACGGGTTTTCCTTGCTGCTTGGCTCGACACACCAATATTTGGTGGTGCCATCATGGGTACTGGATAGTTTTCATCGAATGGCTTTGAATGGTCCTCACTTTGCACTCATATATTCTTCTTTTCTTTGTGTTCTCTCTATCTTTGCAAGTTTACAATTTCACAATAATTTATATTTTTCCTACGTTTCTCCTTTACATAGAGCATGTCATTAATGCTACGAAGATTCTCAGAGAATCTTCCCTGGTTGCGATTAATGCGATAAAGATGTTTACATATGTTCCATTAAATTTCATAAATGCCGCCAATTGGCACCTTTTTTTCGTAACTGTCATTTTTCGTATTTCTTCTTTGTCTGATCGTAACCGTCATTTTTCATATTTTCACTTTTTTTGACCGTTGTTCCCTTTTCTAGCACGTTGAGCATCTCGAGTGCGTGGTGTACCTTTGTTGTAATTTTTCCTTAGTGCGTGTTGTGTTGTCTAGATGTTGTGTGTGAACATTTTCTTTTCGTTGCGCTGAGTCCATTTCTATTACACATTGTATTTTCATATATATATATATATATATATATTTGCCTCTACTATAATACACTATGTACATGTTTTTTATTGCGCTTACAAGTTTTAAATACTAGGAGGTCGAGTGTCCCTGTACAGTTTCATTCGACTTCCATTGATCATTCCTTTCATCTATGCTCTTGTGAGATCCTTTAGTTGTACAAATCCCCCATCTGTGATAGTCTTTAATTCATAGGGCCCTAACCAATGCATTCTGAATTTACTAGGATATTGCAATAATTTACTGTCATAGAGAAAGATTAGTTCTCCTTCCTTGAAATTATTCCTCTTAATATGTCTATCATGCCAAGCTTTGTCTCTTGATTTCTATACTTCTTGATGAAATCCTAATAGAATCCTATCCTCCTCCATATCCATTAGTTGATTCAACCTTTCTGTCACTATGCCTCTTTCTATCATGTTGGTGATTGCTGCTACGCCATACTAGGTACCCAAAATTCTAATGGTACTACTGCTTCCTGCCCATACACTAACCTGAATGGTGTTTGTGCTGTCAGCTTTTTGCATGTAGTCCTGTATGCCCATAATAATACTGGTATATTCAAATCTCAATCATCCCCGTTGACATTACAGAGCTTTGTTAGAGAATTCTCCAAGATCTTATTGAAGGCTTCTATTGTTCCATTTTCTTGATGATGGTATGGTGTACTCTTCTAATGATAGACTTCAAACTCCTCAGTCATAGCATTGATAGTACTATTGATAAATTGAGTTCCTTGGTCACTCATCAAAATCCTTAGACATCCAAATTTAGTGATCACTTTCTCAAACAAAAAGTGTGATGCTATCTCTGCGCTGTAGTATTTGACTTGTGTTTCTTTTGCCCATCTTGTTAAGTATTCTGTTGCAATAATGATATACCTTTATCCTGACCTCTTTGTTGGTGTTTTAATTGGTCCCATAAAGTCTATTTCCCATTTTTAAAATACCTGCAATGTTACTTGTGGTCTTAGGTGCATCTCATCCCTTCTATTAGGTTTACCAACCCTTTAACAGATATCACATCTCTGGAAATAGTCCTTAGCATCTCTATGAATTGTTGGCCACCATAGACCTTCACACAATACCTTTTGTGTGGTATCTTTTCCTACATAATTTCCTCTAGCTATTCCCTCATGACATTCTACCAAAATCACAGGCCTTTCATGTTCTAGTACTCATCTTCTCAAAACATTGTTGGTGCCCATATTGTATAAGTATCTTGCAATCAGTTTATATTCTACAAATATAATTACCATATTTTTCTTATGTGCAGTGTTAAACTCTTGTGGTATAGTCCCTGTACTCAAGTATTCAATGATGTCTGAAAAATATTCATCAAGGAAATTTTCCTCCAAGTTGGTAGGTTATTCTCCATTGGTTACCCTTGACAAGCGATCTAGTCTTGTAGTCAGCTTCCCTAGTTTGACTATCACTTCAAAATCAAATTCCTGAAATAACATTAGCCATCTACAGATCCTCCCCCCAAACTCTGGCTTGTTGACTAGGTATTTGAGGGATGAATGATCTATGAACATATAAAATTATTTACCCAGTAAGTAATGTCTGAACTTCTAAAGTGCATAGACCATAGCTAGGCCTTCTCTTTCTGTAGTATTGTAGTTCTTCTCTTATTCTGACAGTTTTCTGCTGGCAAATGCTATAGGATGATCTAAACCCCCTGCTCCTGGCTATGCCAAAATTGCTCTGAGTGTTATAGATGATGCATCTACATGCACATGGAATTTATTTTCCCAATTCAGGAATACTAGAATAGGTGTTGTGACCATTCTTTCTTTTAGGGTGCCCAAACCTTGCTGACAGTCCTCATTCCACTGAAATTTAGTATCTTTCTTTAACCATTTCTCCATTGGCATAGTGATCTGTGCATACCCTTTTATGAATTTCTTGTAGTAGATTGTATTTCCCAATGTTTCTCTCAACTGGCACACTGATTTTGGTGGTGTTAAATTAACAATGACTACAATCTTAGAAGGATCCACCAATAACCCTTGTTTATAGACTATATGTCCCAACAATATTCCAAAAGGTGTCCCAAAAATTCACTTCTTGACATTCAATGATATTTGACACTGCCTGCATCTTTCCAACATCATCCTTAACACTTCCACATGGTATTTTAACATGATATATATAGTCCAATCATCCATATACACTTCTAAAAATTGATGTATGAACTCCTTAAAAGAAATTATTACAACCCTTGAAAATATAGTTGGTACATTCTTCAGCCCAAAAGGCATGACTGTGTATTGGTAGGATCCCCATTCTATGGAAAAAGTGGTCTTGTACATGTCTCCTGGGGCTATCTTGATCTGATGCTAACCTAGGAATCCATCTGTAAATGAGTAAGCTTCCTAGCCTCCCACATTCTCTAATACCTCATTTGTGAAAGGGGTGGAAAAAGGGTCATGTAGGAAAGCATCATTCAATTTCCTCAGATCGACACAGATCCTTATCCCCCCTTGTTTATTTTCTTGCACTACCATAGGGCTTATCCATTCAGATTCCTCCACTAGTTCTATGATGCTAGCTTCCAACTTTCTGTCAATTTCTTCTTTCACTTTCTGCTTATATATTGGGTTTAGTCTATACGATCTCTATTTGACAAATCGAGCCTCATGTTTGAGAGGTATCTTCATCTCTCCTATATCTCCTGCTATGCCTTTCATCTCTATAAATATTGTTGGGAATAGGTCATTGTATTCACGCAGTAAATCTATTATTCGTTCCACTATTTGTTCATCCCAGTAGTCTCCAATGCTAGCCATTTTGGGATTCTCAGTTGTCCCAATGTTGACAACAAACACTTATGATTCCATATATGGACCTTCCACCTCTCTTTCACCTTCAACTTATGTAATATGAATGTTGCGTGGGTCATCTTCATCTGGTGCTTCTTCTTCCACATGATAGCATGACAATAGTTCCTTAACTGTCTGATGTTTGGTTGTTGATACTCTCTCATAAGTTCAACCTCTGGTTCATCAATAAATATCACCCCTCTAATTTTTGTGGGTCCTAAATCAATGTTGGGGTTCTCATGTTCAAATGAGAAAGTGATTATAAAATTTTTCTATAACATTGTTCATTTTGTAGTTCCTTTGCATAGCTCCTAGTCTTCATACCAGTTTTCTAGAATTCCTTCTAAGGTATGAATGAAGTAATGAGGCCATTCATTTGGTGGTGTCATTCTCCATAGTGTTTTGCATCTCTCCAAATGTTTCACTAATGTCCCCTTTCCATCATATATCTGCATCTCATTGCTTCCCTTCTCTGCGTCGAATCTAATGCGCAATAGTCACTTACATTGATACCAGTCCTTAACTGTCTCTTTGTGCGCACCCCTCCATCTTGTAGGTGTTTCCATCAGTGACATTTCCAAGGATAAGAGCCTCTGATTTTCCAGTACTTCATCTTCATATCTTGTCAATAATTCCTCTAAATCATTTATGCCATGAAAACTAGGAGGTTCTCTGATCTCTGTACCTACCCATCTCATTGCACGGTCTATTCTTGCACACCTTCAGTTAGAGAATTCATGTAATATTTGCTGCCAATTCTCCAAGCCTGTATTTGAGTCAGAATCACATCATGTGATGCTCCTCTATTTGAGTACTCCATATGTAATTGGGTTGACACAATATTCTTCACGTGCGGTGGTTCTGTATAACAAGTTGATTTCCTTGAGGTCTAAGAAAGTGGGTTATGCAAACCTATATCCTTTTGATGGATCTAATGGCACAATGAATTTGTATTCTCCCGATTCGAATGTCATCTTTCTTGTCTTCAATTTTATTATGGCATGCTTATCAAATTCCCAATCCATCCCAAGCAGTGTTGGATAAGGTGTTGTGCCATCCACTATTTCTATCACTTCAAAGTCCAGTCATCTAGATATACTTCTAAAAATTGATGTATGAATTCCTTAAAAGTAGCTATGATTACTCTTTAAAATATGGCTGGTGCATTCTTCAGCCCAAAAGGCATGGTTGTGTAATTGTAGGATCCCCATTCTGTATCAAAAGTAGTCTTGTACTTGTCTTCTATAGCTCTCTTGATCTAATGGTAACCTGAGAATCCATATGTGAATGAGTATGCTTCCTGGCCTCCCACATTCTCTAATACCGCATCTGTGAAAGGGGTGGGAAAAGGGTCATGTAAGCAAGCATCATTCAATTTTCCCATATTGACACAAATCCTTATCCCCCCTTGCTTCTTTTCTTTCTCTACCATAGGACTTATCCATTCATATTCCTCTATTGGTTCTATGATACCAGCTTCCAACATTCTATCAATTTCTGCCTTCACTTTCTTCTTATACACTGGATTCAATCTGTAAGGTCTCTGTCTAACAGGTCTTGCCTCGGGTTTGAGAGGTATCTTCATCTCTCCTAGATCTCCCTCTATGCCTCTAATCTCTGTGAAGGTTGTTGGGAATAGGTCACTGTATTCGTGCAGTAACTTTGTTATTCTTTCCATTGTTTGTTCATCCCAGTAGTCTCCAATACTGGCCATTTTAGGATTATCAGTTGTTCCAATGTTGGCTTTCTTCACCTTGATTGGTGCAGCAAATACTTCTAATTCCAAGGATGGACCTTCCACTTCTCTTTCACCTTCTATTTTTGTAATATGAATATTGCGCAGGTCATATTCATCTAGTGCTTCTTCTTCCACATGGTAGCATTACAGAAATTCCTTGACCGTCTGTTTCTTCTGTTGTTGATACTCTATCATGAGCTCAACCTCTGGTTCATCAATAAATATCACACCTTTTATATGCTTCAGTGTTGAATCAATGTTGGGGTTCTCATGTTCAAATGAGAAGGTTACTAAAACATTACGTTGTAGTGTTTTCCATTAGGTAGTACCTCTACACATCTCCTAGTCTACATACCATTTTTTTGGGATTCCTTCAAATGGATGGATGAAGTGATGAGGCCATTCCTCTGGTGGTGTCATCCTCCATTGTGTTTTGCATTTCTCCAAGTGTTATGTCGGTGTCCCATGTACATCATGTCTTTGTAGCTTATTTCTCTCCTACTCTGTGTCGAATCGAATGTGCATTAGTCGCTTACATTGGTACCAGTCCTTAATTGTTTCTTTGTGCACACCCCACCATCTTGCAGGTATTGCCTTAAGTGAAATGTCCAAGGATAATATTCTCTGATTCTCTAACACTTCATCTTCATATCTTGTTAGAAATTATTCTAAGTCATTTATGCCATGAAAACTGGGAGGTTCTCTTATCTCGGTACCCACCCATCTTACTGCGCGGTCTATTCTTGTGCACCTTCTTGTGGAGACTTCATGTAATCTCTGATGCCAATTCTCCAAACATGTATCTAAGTTAGAGGCACATGATGTGATGCTCCTCCAAATGAGTACCCCATTTGTAGTTGGGTTAACATAGTCTTCTTTGCACGCGATGGTTCTATACAACTGGTTGATTTCATCCATTTATAAACAGGTAGGTTCCACAAACCTTTCTCCTTCTGAAGGATCTAATGGTGCAATGAATCTGTATTCTTCTTATTCAAATGTCATATTCCTTGTCTTCAAGTTGATTATGGCCTAGTTATCAAATTATCAATCCAAGCCAAGCAATGTTGGATAAGGTGTTGTGCCATCCACTATTTCTATCACTTCAAAGTTTGCCTTAGTGCACACTCCATCTAGATCTATTGTCACACCTTTTATCCTTCCAATTGGCATAACTTTGTGTTGGTTTGCTAGTTTTAGATGGAAAGTGAGTATCCTAACGTTGGTTTTCATGTCTTATTGGGTAATACATTTACTTTGGAGTCTAAATATAATATGATATCTCCCATATTGAAATCTCGAATGTCAACATTCAGTCTGAATTCCCTGCTTGTCCTCCTTCTTGTATGAAGGTGATTGACTGTTTTCTTCTCTAACTTCCCCTCTACCTTTGTGTTACATCTTTCTAACATATTTTGCAAAAAACTTCCCCTCTACCTTTGTGTTACATCTTTCTAACATATTTTGCAAAAAATTAACAGATGGTTGGTCATTAATTAGATTAACATAGGATTGCAAAAAAGTCTTTATGGTACTTACTTTCTCTACCACTTATGTTTAATTGGTGTGGTTCATTGAGGAGGAAATTTCATACATTGGTATGTTCTGAGTGTGTTGTGTGGTTGATGTAGATGAAACAACTTGCTTGAGGAACTCCTATCTTGAATCCTTGAATATTTATTTTTCTTTCCCCGCATCGAACTATTTTGTGGTTCAATATTCTTCTTCACCCATTGGTGCTATACTGGATCCTGTTGTACTATGTCAACTCCTGTCTTATCTCCTCCATGCGTAACTATGTTGATATTTCTTCCATCATTCCTCACCTCTGTAGAAATCCACTAAACATTCTGATTGTTATGATTTATATTTTCTTGAATTTTTCCCAATAATGTTGGACAATCCTTTGTATCATGATATGTTGCGCGACAATACATGTATGTCGCAGGTGGAAGTGGACATTCCCTTGCATAGTTTCCTAGATGTTGGTGGTTGTGGCACACTACTGGACCTCTGCATCTTCCAAATCCTCCTCTACCTTGTCCTCCACCTTTGTATACTCCTCGATTTTCTCATGGTGCGTTGTATTGAGGCACCTGATTATACTATACGGGGTTATACTATGGTTGTGCGTTATTTTACTCAGGTTGTACAGTGTTGTACTGTTGTTGTGTAGTGTTATATGGAGATGGTACCTAGTTAAACTGAGGTGCATATTTCCATGTCATCATTTCCTTTATCCATATCTTCCTCCATATCTCTATCTCTTTCTAGTGCTTCCCCCCTTCCCCCATGCATGAAGGGAAGTTTAGTTGTATGATGGCATAGTCATCACACCTTTGTTATACAATAAGATCTTGATGGAAGTATACAAAAAATTGATATACCTACCTGTGGTTCCCTTCAAGAACTATTACTCTGCTGCACTGTAATAATTCACAATATCTACTGCGCTATAATACTTCGCAGTATCTACTGCAAATTCTATGATATTTCCTGCAACAATACTGTCTAGCCATAAATCTATTGCGTGCATGAATTTTTTGTTTAACTTGTTGTAACTACACAATCTCCACAGGATTCCATTTGATATGTCTAATTCGATTCATAGGGTGGTTGTATTTCAACCTCAATAGCCACTATTGCAACCCATGTGGTTCTTGTAGGAAAATTCCCTTGCGGACAGGTGAATGTCCTCTAGGATCTTAGACTCCTATGACCAAGATAGAAGAATGCTAACTTTGAACACTAACATTCCTTTAAATGTAGCTAAATTAGTCAAGGGAAAAGAGGAAGAAAGTATGAGTACCTTTTTTTGAAGTTTGTCCTCGCTCAGTCTGGGTTGAACTTGATCTTCAAGTCCTTCAATGAATTCTGAAATCCAATAGACAACGAAGACAAAACATACTTCCTATTCTACCAAGATTATTTTAAAACTAGATTCATCAAAAGATACAAGCCAATGCAAATGTACACAAACTTGAAGGAAACATGCCAAGCATATGTATTAATGAGAACTCAAAAGAGATATTACGACACTTAGGGAGAGGTACCTAGGTGTGTAAATTTCATGTGTAAAAGTGGGAAATCATAGAAAAATACTCTATGCAAGTCACTAAACACATACTTGTGCAAATATTGTGTGGTGATATTTTAGGATTTCTGTTGTCTTTCTGCGCAAACTCCATCTCTTTTTTTTTCAACCAACTTTCAATATCCACCTTCTTTGGATTCCATGGTCTGAACATTCATTTTTATATCTTCATTCTTTTCATGATTCTTTCACGGATCCCACTCACTCAATCCTGTGTAGTTCTAGCCAACAACATAACCATTTTTTGGTTACTAATATCTCTTCCTACTTATTGGGCTGAACCAGGTTTAGATCTAAACAAGCTTCCAACGAATCCCTCTAAGACTATTGACCCTTCTGGTAACACAGAAGGAAACACAACACACAAAGTGTACTGCGCAGTCTCACTTGAGATAGTTCTATG
>CBVK0100184572.1:0-19380 GCA_900067695.1 Picea abies
CTACTTGTAAGCCCACTAATAGAAAATTGGGGCTATGCTCACCACTTCCTATTCCATCCCATCCATGGGAAATCATTTTCATGGATTCTGTAGGGGGTTTACCAATGACCAAAGGGGGTCATGATTATTTGTATGTTGTAGTGGATAGGTTCAACAAGATGTGTATCTTTATGCCATGTAAAAATCAGATCACCGCTGAGCAAACTATTAATCTCTTCTTTCAACATGTTTGGGTTCACTTTGGATTACCCACATCCATCGTCTCAGATCGAGATAGTCGATTCCTTGAGGACTTTTGGACTAGCTTGTGGAGAATGATGGCACCAAATTAAAGAGGAACATTGCTTTCCATCCATAGACCGATGGACATACAAAGGTGGTAAACCAAATAGTGGTACTTTTTCTTCGAGGCTACTGTAGCAAGCATCCCAAGTTATGGTATGAATAGATACCCTATGTACAACATGTGTACAAACGAGATTTACATTCATCCTCTCAGAGTTCACCTTTTGAGACATGTTTTGGGTACCTAACAAAGGTTCCTTTGGAATTGATGTACGAGAGAGATGCCAATGTGAGTGAAGAATGAACAGAGGAAAAAGCATGTAAGTTCATCCAAAGAACCCAACAGATACACCAGGAAGTCTGGGAACAGTTGGATAAAAGTCAAGCATAGTATAAATCTCGACATGACAAGCACATGGTCGATCATCAGTTCCAGTTTGGAGACCAGGTATGGCTTCACATCAGCAAGGAGAGATTGAAGGGTGAAGGAAATAAAATCAAGCCCATTCGTGATGGACCCTTCACTATTTTGGAGAAAAGTGGTACCAATTCTTTTCATCTGGATCTTCCACCTTATATGAAAATTTACTTAGTTGTAAATGTAGAGATATTGAAACTTTTTTATTCTCGCATGATCATGGATCAAGATGAGGAAGTTTCAATACCTTCAGTTGATGAATTTTCTCCTCAGTACTTGGATGAGTTAAAGGAATATATCATCTTGGATAGAAGGATGAGGACTTCACGCATGGGTGATGTTGATTATCTTCGAGGAGGCTTAAAGGTCACACATCCAAGCAAGGAAAAGTGGATTGAGAAGGACAAGGTGAGGGAAATATTCCCTCACTTATCTGTTTATTGATGAAATCTTTTGGTGGTAAAAAAATCTCTCAGTGGGAAGGTGTGATCCAAGAACGATCCAGAGAAGACTAAGGACAACTAAGAATTTGTAGAAGCAACTCAGAAAGCTCAGAATGGCCTCAACAGATAGAGAAAGTGCAAAAATCCAAAGTCCTCAAAACTCAGTGAAATTTTCATCATCGCGAAGAGTGTGTCACAAGATTTCCAACAACATAAATGACTCATCAAACATAGTTACATATCAAAAGATATTCGCGGTCAAAGTTTTGGTTAACCTAGCCCAGTCAACAGGGGATGAGTAAGCATCCGTACTGTTGACGTCAACATCAGTATGGATGACGTCAACATCCGTACAATGTACATGGAACACATAGAAGGTGACATGTGTCATGCTGACGTCAACATGGTGATGTGGAAACACCAGAGGCTGCCACGCGTCACTCATTTTTGGCTTTTTCAGGTCAATTTGTGGACTAATGAAAAAGCACGTGGAAAACCCTATGGTGATGTGGCAGGTGACTGTATAAGTGGTTGGAATGGACCAATGGTTGGCTACCACATGGCCCAATCATGGGCTACCACGTGGCAGTGGGAAAATGCCTAATGAGGGCCTGAAAACCGAATTTCAAAAATAAAAAAAGACGGGCCCACCAAATCTGGAGGCCAAATGGTACACTCCGACAAATCTAAACCACACTCTAAATTTGGTGAAGTTTCATTCCACATATATGTATACGCTATAACTATAACCCATAAGGGGAGGCCCACATGCTCAACCCTGAGACCTCTCCCTATACAAACACCTTAATTATAACATCTGCCACCATTGGGCCAACGGACTACATTGTGTAGTTCACCCCACCTTTTTTTTATAAACTGAGTCTTCCCACAGACGGAGGGAGGGCGCGCGATGGTACAACTGGGTACAAAAACCGAGATGCAATACAGAGAATTAAATGCAGGGAGAAGGCATTGAAACCGAGATGAGATTTCTCAAGGGCATGGAAGTGCCAAAGTTATATTGAGGCATGGAGACAATCATTTTTGGGTAATTCGATGCCAAAAATTCAATGATGTTGTTTATTTTCTGATCCGAGCAAAGATTTTGCAACTTAATTCTAGAATGAGGTATACTTATGTATTTTTCCAAATTCTTTTGCTAAGTTAATGAAAAGGCCTACCCATTTGAGAGCAGGACCCGAAGACGTAGTCCACCAGGGACAAACTCCGTTATCAAGTTTTTGTGTTTATATATGATGCTTATGTCTCTTAATTATTGAGATTTTCCTTCTTTAATGGTGCATTTTAATTTATTCTCATTTAATACAATTCTTTATAAGTCACTTCGATGAAAAGATCCCGGATCAGTTATGTTGATCACATCATCATGTATTAGAGATGTGAGAGCTAGAGTGAACTTGTCTTTTCACTATACTTCTTCTTTTTACTTTGTAGCCTTGTATAGTGTGTTAGGGTTCTTGTGTTGATGTAAACATGGCATTAGGTTTAGGGTTTTCCTTAAGAACACAAGGGAAGCTAGGGTTGAGGTGAAATTTCTGAATTTGCACTAAAATCCATTTTCAAGAAATTTCAACATGGTACTAGAGATAATTTGACTGAGACTACTCTCTTTGTGAAAAGAGAGTAGGGTGTTTCACTTGATCCATAATTGGGATAGGTGCTTGACCTACTATGAGTTGTTAGGTGTGAAACCCTAATGTGCTTTGGGAGAAGCACTTGAACCTTAGAAGGGTTTTGCACTTGATTTGTTGTTGATTTTTCTTTGAGGTTGATTCATATTTGTAGGGATGAATAGTCTCAACCTTAGGGAGTGTGACAGGTTGGAAGGTGCTTCTAGTTTTACACCTTGGAAGTGAAAGCTACAAATGCTATTGGAGGAGGCTGAACTTTTGAGAATGATATAGCTACATGGTTTTAGAGATAATTTGAATGAGGTTGCTCTCTTTATGAAAAGGTAGTAGGGTTTTTCACTTGATCCGTAAATGGGATAGGTACTTGACGTACTATAAGTTGTTAGGTGTGAAACCCTAGTGTGCTTTGGGAGAAGCACTTGAACCCTATAGCGATTTTATACTTGATTTTTTGTTGATTTTTATTTGAGGTTGATTCATATTTGTAGGGATACTCTCAGCCTTAGGGAGTGCGATAGGTTGGAAGGTGCTTCTAGTATTATACCTTGCAAGTGAAAGATGAAAATGCTACTCGATGAGGATGAACTTTTGAGAATGATATAACTACACCTAGTGATACAAAATTGTTGGTCGTGCATTCTAGAAAGGATGCCAATGCTAAGAGAACCATTCTTGATTGTATGAAGGATCATTTGATCACTCAGATTGTAAAGAAGAATACTATTAAGGAGATGCATGATGATTTGGTGGGATTATAACATAGTGTGAGTGTTTCTAGGAATATGTTCTTGAGAAATAAGCTTTTCAACAATCTTCATGAGAAACAAAGATACAATGGATAACTACTTGATTAGGATCACATAGTTGAGAGATCAATAATTGGCTACCAGAGGGATAGAAGTGGAGGATAAGGTGTTGGTGCTGATTTCCTTGAATGATTTTACTCCATATTGGAAACCCTTTATTCAAGGTGTTTGTGTTGGTGATAACTTACCTACTTACGATAAGCTTTGGGATGACTTTGTGTAGTAAGAGATAATGTTAGAATCCTTTTCTACAAAGAAAAAATAAGTAGAAGTCCTAGCCTTGTCATGAAGATGAGTAGGAAAACAATAAATGATACAAGAAGGGTAATAAGGAAGACTCAAGCCAAGGTAAGAAATATTTGAGTAATGTGAAATGTTTTAGGTGTTACCATAATGGATATTATGCCAACCAATGTATGAAAAAGAAGAAAGGGAAGGCCAAGTAAAAAAAATAGGTTGGAGGGAGTGAAGGCATTGTTGTAGAAGTGGAATAGCTATCATCCTAGCTTGAGATTTCCTTCTCCGTGGTCTCTTATTGATCTTCCAACACTATGTAAAATTTTGGATGGTATGTGGACAATGAGGCATAAAGGAATATGACTTATGATAGGAAACTCTTTAGCAGACTTCATGAGCAATATGGAGGAATCATAGTGGATTTGGGTGATGATGCTACATATCCTATAAAAGGAGTGGGATCCATTTATTTTAAGATGTCATCAATTGATGCTCTTAATTTGAATGATGTTTTGTTGTTCTTGGTTTAAATAAAAATCATCTTTCAATTTCTTGTATGACATATTTTCAATGTATATTACAATCACTATCAGCGATTGTAGTCTTGAAATTCCAAGGACTTTGGCTAGGTGTGCACGAGATGACATTATATACAAATTTTTTGTTGATATTGTGGTACTTGTACATGCCAGCTAGAAGCTAGGTGATCCTTCTAGCTTTGAGGAGTCCTATGAAAATAAGAAGAAGTGGGATGCTAGAACTGCAGATTATAACTGCATTCTACAAAATGATGTTTAGGACATTGTACCAAGAGTTGCGGGGAAATCGATGGTTGATTTTAGGTGGTTGTACAAGATCAAGCATGCTATTGATGGAAGTACTGAATAATACAAAGCAAGGTTTTTTGCAAGAGGGTTCTCATAGAAAGAGGGAGTTTCTTATGATGAGACATTTGCTCCAATTTCCATGCATACTTTTATTCATACTATTCTTGTTTTATCAACATGTTTTGGATGGTGCCTATATCAAATGGATGTAAAGACAACCTTCTTGAATGGTGTGATTGAAGAAGAAGCACACATAAATCAGAACTAGGGTTTTTAGGTACGTGGGCATGAAACCCATGTTTGCGGGTTGAAGAAATCCCTTTATCAGTTGAGGTAAGCACTATGAGCTTGGTACTCTAGGATTGAAAAATTTCTATTGAAATTGGGGTTTATAAAGACTATAGTTGATCCAAATATTTATTACTTATATGATAAAGCTAATTGGGTTGTCTTGGTTCTATATGACGTAGATGGATTGATCATTACATGTAGTTTCGATAAGCTCATTATGTGGTGCAAGTAGAGTCTTTCAATTGAATTTGACATGAAGGATATTGGTCTACTTCATTATTTGTTGGGGTTTAAGGTTAGGCAAAGCCTAGGATAAGTATTAAATGGGAAAGATAAATACACTTTGGAGATCTTGGAGGGATTCATGATGTAGAATTACAAACCCTTGGCTACACACATCACACTAAATTTCAAGCTTACATGTGATGAGGATGTTGATTTGGATGGCCCTACTTTATATAGGTAGTTGATTGGATCGTTGATGTATCTTGTGAATACCAAGGTGGATATTTTCTATGCTATGCATACCTTGAATAAGTTTATGGTTGGTCTACAACTGACTCAATGGGTGGTTGTGAAACATGTGCTCATGTACAAGAAGGGCACGATTCATTATATGATCAAGTATATAGGAGATGATGGAATTTTACTCCATGGATTTTGTGATTCATACTCGGTTGGAGGCACTAAATCTCAAAAGAGAACTACTTGGTTTTGTTTTATCTTGGTGTCAAGTATGATCATATCTTGGTTCAAAAACAACTAGGTAGCTATTGCACTTAGTTCAAAAGAAGCAAGGCATATAACAACATGTTCATTGAATTGCGAGGTAGTTTGGATTTTCAAAATATTAGTTGGCTAAGGGATATGAAGTTAGTTGACAGTTGTATATTGTGACAATTATATTTGTACCAAACTCTTTTAGAATCATATGTTCCATGACTAATCCAATCATATTAACTTCCATTATCATTTCCTAAGAGAATGGATACATAAGGGAAATATATCCCTTTATTATATTCCTATAGATTTGTGTCACGATGAAGTGATCCATGGAGCCTCAAAGAAAATGTGAAATGGTAGTGCCTTCAAGATGGAGTTTCATTTTTTGAGTTTGAGGATATTTTATTTACCTTTGTAGAGGGAATATCATTGCAAGACAAATCGACATGCATACCCCTTATTTGTTTGATCACTTGTAAATATTTGTTAACCGTTAAAGTGGGCTATGTGTGATTTTGAAGGCTATCAAAGTGGGCCATGTTTTTGATCACTTTGTGGGGGGTTTGGTGTAATGATCCTAGATTCTTGGTTAAACTTAAAGGAGAACAGGCTTTTATCCCAAGTCAAGTTTAAAGAGGGGATTGTTAGGTTAATTTTGACTTGGTAAGGATGGGTTTACCATAGGTAGTTTACAATGGCGCACAATTTTATCCCATGGTATTCATACGACGGAAGCCTATTTCAGTGGCTTATTGTCTCCATTGTAAAATGCCCCAAATAGGCCATCTTGGTTGGAATAACTAAGGTAATAAACATATCTTTGATGTTGGTTTTCCCAATTAAGGGTTTCCAGGGTAAATCTTGTTCACTTTTCTTGTGTTTGTTGTTATCTCTCTTCTAATTTAACAATTCATTGTGATATCACAAATGAAATAGTGTGAATTCTGAGAAAGGGAATGTTAGTTGTAGCTTATTGACACGTGGATGATGCTTATTACTGAATAGTATGATCTTTGTGGATCCATAATGACACCTAATAACAAACCTAATATATTTTATTTGTTGCTATCAATTGACAAACCCTGTAACCACCTCTTCATGGGAAGTAACCAGATAACAATGAACTAGAGGCCATAAAAGAGTGTGTATTACACACAAGGAGGAGATCCTTCCTTTGCATGTCGTTAATTAATGCTTGAAATCCTAAGGTGCCTCTAATTAAAAATATCCCCCAATTGTGAGCATTTATTTCACTTTGGATGAAGGGAAGGGAATTTCCCAATGTCACAGAAGGTAAGAGACTTGGATAATAGATCAAGAACAATATCTTGTGTTTGTATAATTATTGAACACTAAAGGCTTAAGGCTCATGTTATAATAAAATCATGTACCCACAAAGGGGAAGAGTTTGGAACCTTGGAAAATGGATGATAAAATTCATGAGTTGTTCCATCAATTTCCCATAAAAGTATGTACAAAGTCCTAGACATCTAGGAATTATTCTCATGTAAATGAAATCAAGAAGTATGTAATTGGCATATCTAGAATTCATTTTACAAAAATATATATTAGGGCAATACAAGAATCCAACTCTTAAACTCTATGATATATCCAATAGGAAAGGAGGGGTATTCAATACAATAGGTTATTACTAAGTATACTACAAAAACAAAATCTAAATTCTATTAGTAAATGAATTCCACTAGAACTCTACATAATTGAGCTTCAATTTGTTAGAAATTGTTGTTGTATAATATTGTTCTTAGATTTGGATTAATAGTTCATATTCAGACATGGATGGAAATCCTTTGAGGAGGATGAGATAAATGGATTTCCTTTCATCCTAGCAGACATTTAATGGTTGTGTGCACCTTATGAAATCAACACATATATTTCATAGAGAAATTCCTTAAGACGTAAAACATTTTTATATCAAATAACACTTGTCGAATAACAATTACCATAATGTAATCGATAAAAGGATCATTGTACCCAACCTTCACTTCCATACTACTACAATACAAGATCACATCATCGAAATTGACATTTCCTTTGTAATGTATTATCATTTAAAAAAAATAAAATTATTATTATTATTATTATCATTATCTTTATTATTATAGACTTCATGATCATATTTATGGGCATTAAAATTTGTATCATATTAGCATTGTCTTGTGTCGCAAATGTCAATGCAAAATTAAATTATGTCATAGTTGCATCATGTTTTACATCACACATTTCACTTTGAAAACAAAGTGATCACTGTGTTGTTAGAAGTCCCTTTGTGTCGAATTTGTGTTGCAAAAATACCTTTCTGCATCATATTTTGTGGCACTATTGTCGATGCATATGAATATGTGTCTCGTTAGTGAACCAATATGTGTCTTTCATGTTTAAATAACACCATGTTTGCATTGCACAAATACATGTTGTGTCATTTTATGCATCGCGATAATAATGCACAAAAAATATGTGCTGCATTTGAATCATATTGGCATCGTGGGTGTGCTAATATTGTTGTATTGACATTGTGGGTGTGCTAATGTCGTTGAATTGGCATCATGGTTATATTGATAATGTAACATACAACATTGTATGTATGGTTATATCATCACATTAAAAACATTTTTAATTTTGTATTTAAGAACATTTTTAATTTTGTATTTGTGATGTATTTAATTATTAATTATTATCATCAACTCTGTGATTTGTTTTGAAACATTAATATGGATGCCTAAGAATGAATAAGCATCATGAAAGTGAAAATGTAGTATATTGTATTGTCTAAAATTAATTAAAAAATGCAATATAATTGTACATCCAAGATGCGTAGAGCGACTTCGATTGAGACTTTTCAAACACAATTTAGTTTCAATAATGTGATCCTACTCTTATAAACACTTTCTCTTATTTCTTTATCCCTTTAGAAATTGTCTAAGATTTTTCATTTAACTTTTCTATAACAAAAAAAAGAATATTATTTGTCATGATTAGAATTGTAAATGCAATTGTTCATAAAATAAATACTTATATTTCAATATTAAAAACCATTCATAAACTGTGTAATTACAAATCACCAGGATGCCACCTTCATTGACTTCTTTTGATTTTTTTGTTCTTGTTGAGCATTCCTCCTCTCTTCTCTTGTAGCCAACACCATCTTCCTACTCCTCTCCATCGAACGACATATGATATGTAGATGTATTTCAATGATATGATAACAAGGCAAGTACATGAAATTCATGGAATAAAATATATTAATAAGTTGGCATGAACATCGAAAATACACATGCATAACATCATCATATAGAGGAGGTTCTATCATGGATGATGATAAGAGGGGAATTTCTATGCAACTAGCATGATACTTATGGAATGAAGACTCATATTTGTTATAATTAATAGGAATTGGCTATCACATCATGATCAACACCATTGTACCCTTCTCTCATGCCAATGTATTTACTTGGGTGTGTATATAGTAGGAGGGGGAGTGCAATACAATGAAGAAAGTGGTTAATTTGGAATAATTTATTTTACTATAAAGTAATGGATGTGTTTATTGATATTGACTTAAGTTCGACATAAATTAGTGAATTAGGGTTTAGTTTAAGGGAATATAACATAGTTTAATAATAATAATACCAATACCAATAACAATAACAACAATTACTAATATTTATAGTTAATTCAATTGGTTAGGGTGAACATTTAGTTTAGTTTTCTAGGTCTTCCATTTGGAATAAATAGTCTTGCAAGAGGAAGACAAGGAGAGGAAGTGGAAGAGAAGAAAATGAGGAGACAAGAAAGAGGAAAATGAAGAGGGGGGAGAGGAGGAGGAGGAAGAGGGAGAATAAAAAGAGAAAGAAGAGAGGGGAGGAGGAGGAAGAGGGAGAGGGAGATGGATAAGAAAAAGAGGAAGAAGAGGGGGGAGAAGGAGGAGTTTGGAGAAGAAAAAGAGGGTTAGGGAGGAGAGAAAAAATAAGAGGGATATGCAAAAAGAGATGAATTAGAAGGAGAGGAAAAGAATGGTAATGAGGAGACAAGAAAGAGGAAAATGAAGAGGGGGGAGAGGAGGAGGAAGAAGAGGGAGAATAAAAAGAGAAAGAAGAGAGGGAAGGAGGAGGAAGAGGGAGAGGGAGAAGAAAAGAAGGAAGAAGAAGGGGGAGAGGGAGGAGGTTGGAGAAGAAAAAGAGGGTTAGGGAGGAGAGAAAAAATAAGAGGGAGATTCAAAAGAAGAGGAAAAGAATGGTAGGAGAAAATGATCAAAGGGAAAAAGAAAGTAGGAGAGGGATAGGGGTAGGGAGAAGAGGAAGAATAAGAGGAAGGAGAGGGAGAATAAAAAGGGTAAGATAGAATATATGAAGAATGAAATGAAGAGGATGGAGGAGAGGGAGAGTAAGAGGAGGAAGAGGAAGAGGAATGCCAACCTTGAGGGAGAGTAAGAGGAGGAAGAGGAAGAGGAATGCCAACCTTAAACCCTTGTTTTTTTTTTTTAAATTTGTGATGTCATTTCTTAAACTAGATAGTAAAATCCATCCTACATCCTTAATCCTAAATATAATCCTCACATCAAATCTTAAATCCCATCCACTCACATCACATATCCAAATCTCTTGGGATGCTAATATTTGGAAGAAAGTAGTTGCTAATGGTTTGAGGAGGGATGGCTCCACAGTTTCTTGATGGTGATATAAGAAACATAGGGTTTCCATAGTAAGTAGGGTTTATCGGTCATCACTTACATAAATGCTTTGACTATGCAATCTCTCCTCTCTAGGACCCACGGAGGCTGAACTGGTGGATTATTTGGACAATCGATTCAGAGACCAACAAATTTGAGATTACCTGGTAGATATCCAAGCCACCTTGGATGCTCACTCATCCATTATTTCTGTGTCAAACCCAGATAGACTAGAGAATCAACAAGAGTCTTGGCATACTAACCCAGATAGGGATAACTCCATTTTGGGTCTTTATATGAAGTGGATAACTCTTTTTGATATTCGAGGTATATGGGGGTGGCCAAAATTCTAGTGGGCCTCGACCTTTCCAAAGGATCAACATAATCCATCATCATCCATAAAGACCCTAGTTTCTTCCATCAATCTCTTGATTACAAATGGATTCCCTTCAAATGTGGGAAGTGTCATTAGTATGGAAACCTTGTCAGAGATTGTGCTCTCTTTTTTTATAGAAAGGTTTGGTTTTGGAGGACGCCTTCACCAATTAGGTATTATTCACCCTCGCTGCAAGAAAAAATCCCCCCTAAAAAATGTACAATACATCGCCTTGGGAGACATTCCATCTCCATATATCTTAGCAAAGAAGCCCGAGCAACAACAACTAGAATTCCCTATGGTACTCCCTCCTCAAAAATATAGTGAGAATGGGATTTCTCTAGGTAAGAAACCATCTCCTCCCCACTCTCCTATCGCTTCCTCTGGTCAATTAATTTTTGGAACTTGGGAGGTAGGATTAGAGCACATATCATGCAACATTCAAGAAGAATTCCTCTCTAGCCTCTCCGGTTTCTCAAAACCTTATCCTACCTCAATTAATCCCATGGATGGATTGAGAGAAACCCTCTTCATGAACTCCAAGCCTCCATACTCCCATCCTCCCCCTTTCGAATTTATACTAGAGAAATAATCTATCACAGACTCCCCTTTCTTCGAGATACCAAAGTGCAATCTCAGACCTTGAAACAAGGGACACATGGTCTTCGAAGGAACTTTTCAAGGTGGTCTTTGATCCGGATTATGCTGAGAACGAAACGAGACAAAAACAAAAATATAACAGAGAACACAAAAATACAGTGAAACCCAACTTCTATTAATGAATAAGATAGAAAAAAAATGTTGAACACAAAAAAATATAATGGGGTAGCTTATATCTGAAAAGAAAGAGATGTTGGCTATGCTTCATTCACAACTAGATTTACATCATACTCCATTGTATGCTTAAATGGCCTCCTTCACCTCAATTATATGTGAGAGAGTGAGAAGAGAACAATTCATATGATGTATGTGGGACAAATTAATCTAATTTTATAAAATGCCATAGGCATGCAAAATACAAGGAATTCTCGGGTGATTACTCATCCCAATACTACTCTAGCATGAGCGCACTTAACTATGAAGTTCTAATGGGATATAACACATTAATGCTATGTTGTAAGAATGTGCATAAGACCACTAGGAAATCATTACATGATGTTTGTAATTAACAATGAAGATGGCATTACATTAAATTTCCCGTCAAAAGGGTGAATATCATGGTTTATCAAAATCATATGCTTGAAATGTTGATTCAGTGGAAAAGGTGGATGGCCACAAAGATCCTCCTAGATCATTCATCCCCTCTTGGGAAGAAATGGTCCCCAGTGCATCAAGTTCCCTTGGAATATGGAGAAACTTCTGTTGAATCTGAACCTTGGCGAGTTGCTTTTCTTGTTGAAGTAGATGTCCTACTTGTACTTTGCTTGTGGAAGGATGTCATGGACTTGTTGGAGGTATTGGATTCGTTCAACAGATCTAGTTGCATGATCTACCTTGGTCTGAGTGTGGGACAACTTTGTTAGTGATGATGTAGGAATAAGACCTATATCATTATTAGGGGCTAATGGTTGGAACCCCAAGAACACCTGAAAAGGGTCATGGCCAATAGAGCTATGATGAGCATATGGAAAACTCTCATTATCTTTGTGATCCTCTACAATCTTGTTGACCTACTTCCGTTGAATAAAAGCATCTTAGGTTGAGGCTGTAGTGGTCGTAGTGACCTTTTGTTCACTGTCTAATTGGATCCTGAAGAGGGAAAACTTTGTGATCTGAGAGATTACTTTGCGTCATTGTTTTTTCGAGATCAATGAAGTGGAAATAGTTGGAGCTACCTCTGGTACCCTGTAGAGTTGACCTCCCAGAGTAAAAATGACACTACGGGGCTGAGACTCATAGATAGCGTGGAATTTCCACATATATGGTTGTCCTAAGAGAACATCACAGACTTCAAGTGGGGCAACATCACACACTACCTCATCCTTGAAGGGATTTATGCCATAGGACAAGCGACATTGTTGGTTGACACAAATGTCTCATCCCTGACTCAACCATCTGATGGTGGATGGTTGGGGGTGTGGCATTATTGTTAAATTCAATATCTTGAAAACCTCGAATGATATTGGGTTCTTCTCACTCTCACTGTCAAAAATGAAATGCAGTTGTGTCCCCTTTACACAATTTGTGAGTGGAAGAGGTGCTCCCACTCCTCAAGCTCCTATGGTTGTTTTGGTTGTATTGTCGTGGCTATGATGGTAGTAGTGGGTTCTGCATCGATGATCTATTTTCATTTATTGTTCTTTGAATCAGAGTTCAAGTCATGTTCTGATTATGTTTCTTTGAGCTCGACTACCAATGCCTGTTTCAAGTGACATTCATCAGTGTTGTGCCAGGGGATGTTGTGGAACTCACACCACTTTCAGATGTCTTTCTTAGACATATTGTTACCCTTCTTTGCCTGTGTCTTGGAATGACTCTCTTGAGGTTGGCCTTCCTTGTTGCGTCCTTCGTTTTGTGATCTAGGGTTTCATTTTCCATGATTATGTTGTGGTGTATTTTCAAACCCGAACTCCCTCTTACTATGGTGCTTGAATTTCTGCTCAATTTTGGTTGCATATTGATAAGCAACTCCCAGTGAGGAGATTTCCAATAAATCCATCTATGTTTGGATGTACCTGTACAAACCACTGTGATACTTCAAAAATGGGTGCCTCTCAGAGTCTTTGATACCTAGCTTTGAGTGCAAGGTATGAAATATGTTACTGTACTCCGACACCGTCTGATCTCTTTTCTGGCACAGAGTTGTCCGTCTCATGTACTGGTCATCATAGTTTTCGACATGGTAGAACTCCTACTTTAGGTCATATACAAAGGCCACCCAAGTGGGTTCTCTCCCAAATGGTGTAGATTTATCTGCGGTGTACCTCTCCCAGTAACCTTTCCACCAAGCTCTGACATGGGGAAGGGNAAGCTCTGACATGGGGAAGGGATTTAAGGAGCGCGAAGGTGATCTTTTCATTGCCAATTTTTTTTTGGACAAAGTAATAACCTTCTAGCATATTCAACCTTTTTTCTAGAGAATCTACATCTATCTGTCCTTCAAATAAGGGGATATCAAAATTGACTTATAAGTTGAAGGGTTTCACACTTGTGAAATGGTTTCTTGTCGAAGATGCCGCGGTCCCCACCATCGGTAGTCTTCAAAGGATTTGAGCGAATTTTTCCACCATCTCATTCCTCTGTCCTATGAGGGCTTCCTCAAGTGATGTATTTATAGGATCTCCTACTCTGAAATCTCTCTTTTATTCTGCCATGGGAGGTCACTTGGGCTAGCAAGAGAGGTTTTCCTCAAGCGAAACTTGCTCGAGATCTAAATGTCTATACCTTGACCTCACCGGGGACTTGCTCTGAGAAATGACAAGGAGAAAACTGCTCTGATACCACTGATCTAGATTATGTTGAGAACAAAATGAGACAAAAACAAAAATATAACAGAGAGCAAAAAAATACAGTGAAACCCAAATTCTATTAATGAATAAGATAAAAAAACATTGTGGAACACAAACTTCTAGAATGGGGTAGCTTATCTCTGAAAAGAAAGAGATGTTGGCTATGCTTCATACACAAAAAGATTTACAACACACTCCATTGCATGCTTAAAGGAACTCCTTCACCTCAATTATATGTGAGAGACTGAGAGGAGAACAATTCCCATGATGCATGTGGGATAAATTAGTATAAGTTTATAAAATTCCATAAGCATGTAAAATACTAGGACTTCCCAGATGGTCACCCATCCTAGTATTATTGTAGACTGAGTGCGCTTAACAGTGGAGTTCTAATGGGATCCAACACATTAACGTTATGTTGTAAGCATGTACATAAGACCACTAGGAAATCATTACAAAATGCCTGTAATTAACAAATGAAGATGGCATTACATTCCATTCCCCATCAAAAGGGTCAATATCATGGTTTATCAAAACCATATGCTTGAAATGTTGATTTAGTGGAAAAGGTGGATGGCCACCAAGATCTACTTGGATTAGTCTTAGACATCTAGAAGAGAAAAACCCCAAGAATAGGTAAAGAGGAAGAAAATATTACCTCTCCATAGCCCATAAGCAAGCCAATTATGAAATTAAAAGTGGTAGACAACAATCCTTAATCGGGGTCCTTAGAGGAAATGCCCCAAAGGTCGTTTCAAAATGAAATTTCTAACCCTAATTTGTAAAGGGATGGCCAATCTCTCCAATAAATTGGACTTAAATAGGTTGATTGAAAATCACAACCCCTCACTCATATATTTGCAAGAACTGATGACAACAGGGGATAACAGTGTTCAAGATCTTTCCAATTTATTAAAGGGTTGGGATTTTAGTTTTTTGGATGCCATAGGATGATCTGGGGGGTTAGTTATAGGTTGGAAGACTAGCTATTTCATTCTCTCTAATTCATGGGATTTTGATTCAGGTCTGGGTGTCTCCCTTTTCTCTCTTGAAATGGGGAAAGATTTCTCCTGTTTGAACCTCTACGGGTCCTACTAGGATAGAATGGAATTTTGGGAACATTTATTTTGTAGGCCGTGGGTTCGATGATGGTTGGTGATAATAGGAGGTGACTTAAATTATTCTCTTGGTACCTATGAGATATGGGGCCAACAGTCCAAGTGGATTCTCTCTTAGGATTTCTCATTAGGAATTTGGAACAAGTTGGAGTCCTAGACATTAAGCCAACTAATCTTACTCACACTTGGACAAACCAAATAAATCACAAGGCTCGGATTTCAAAGTTACTAGATTACTTCTTAGTCTCAAAAGATTTCTTGGAAGAGGCTCTCAAAATTCAACAATGGGTATCGGTTGGAGGGGATTCTAACCACAATCTATTTCTTTTGGAAGTCCCCCTGCTTAGGGGAAGCCACCAAGTCCCTTCAAATTGAACTATGAATGTCTCAAGGAAGAAGATTTCATCCAAATATTAAATAATTCTCGGGTACCCTTTAATAACCGAGTCAATGAATCCAAAACTGTCCAATTCTACTTGAACTTGAAAAGGGCCAAAAAAATGAAAATCCAATGGTCAAAATAAAAGCGAGAGAAGGATGATAGACTCCTTTGGGAAGTAGACGAAGATTTAGCCTCTAGGTCTTCTTCAGAGGGTTTCAACTTCTTAAAAAACTATCAAAAGGATGAGCTTAGTCAACTGGAAAATAAAACAAGGAAGCTACTTTTGGATAAAGAAAAAAATTGATGCCTAAAAAGTAGGGCACTCTAGCTTGGGGCAGGTGATGGAAATACATAATTCTTCCTTTGCTTTGCAAATTGTAGGGAAAATATCAATTTAGTTTGGAAAATAGATAGATATTACGACTCCTGGGCTGCAAATATATTTGATATTGTTGTAGAGGGGGTTAATTATTTTCAAACTCTCTTTAAGAAGGACAATTAAGCCACCATAGATGCCATCCTTTGAGTCTCTAGTTTATTTCCTAGATTTTGGGACCCTACATATAATCAAAATATTATGGCAGAGGTGGGAAAAGAGGAATTACTCAGAAATCTTCAAAGTTTCCAGAAAGATAGGAGTCCTGGACTAGATGGTCTCCACATTGAATTTTTTCTTAGTTGCTATGACTTCATAGAAAAGGATCTTAGTAGGGTAGTGGAGACCTCAATGAAATATGGGAGAATATTGGTTTTTTTCAATACCACTATCATTACACTTATCCCACATATGGGCAATCCAACCCGATATGAAAGTTTTTGCCCGATATCATGATGCAATAGTATTTACAAAGTCATAAAAAAAATTATTTCTTGCAAATTGAAAGAAATCCTCTCAAAATAGGTTTCACCTAACCAGTTTGGTTTCCTTAAAGGACAAAAAGTACATGAGGTTGTTGACATTGCTTAGGAAGTCCTCCACTCCATGAAAAAAAAATATTGAAGGCCATGATTGCCAAATTGGATCTATCCAAGGATTTTGATAGAGTTAGCTAGCTTTTTCTTCACCTCATTGTCATTCATCTGTGTTTCAATTTACACTTTGTGTCATTGGTAACAAATTGTATCAGCTCAATGTATTTTGTAGTTTTCATCAATGTGGTGGCTTCACCCTTCTTCAATTATAAAAGAGGAATTTAGCAAGGATTCCCTCTCTTCCCCATTCTATTCATCCTTGTAGCTAAAGGGCTAAGTAGAGAAATTATGGAAGCATCAAAAAATGGTTCTTTCAAAGGTATCTTAATTAACAACTCTTTTTCTATTTCACATTAAATTTTCATAGATGACATACTTATTTTTTGTGATGGCTCAAAAATAATGGTGGATAAACTAAAATAAATAATAAATATCTTTTGCATAGGCATGGGTATGCTGATAAATTCATCAAAGCTTACGGTAACGTGTTGGGGTAAATTTGAGCTAAAGAATCTTTATATTACCCGTAATTTTCCTTTTATGGTAACTTCTTTTGACACTAGATTTAAATACCTTAGATTGCACCTCAAGGATCATATTTATCTCAAAGGAGATTAGCAATGGCTCATAGCCAAGATTGAAAAAAAATTGAATACCAGGTGCAATAGATGGATTTCGCATAGTGGTTGGTTAGTCCCGATCAATTTGTCCTTGAGGTTATTCCAGTCTACTAGATGTCTCTTGCTTGGATACTGAAAGGAATCCTTGATAAAATTAGGCAACTCTACTACCATTTCATATCATCAAGGGACTGGGAGAAGAAGGATATGGATCTGGTTTCATGGAAAAATTTCACTATCCCAAAATCAAAGGGAGTTGGGGTCTAAAATATCCATTTTTCTTTTCCAAATATTTAACAACCGAAAAAATCTGGAGGCTCTTACAAGGACAAGAACTCTAGGTTCAAGTGATAAAATCCAAGTATATTGGCCCTCTCTCCATTGAGGATTGGATTCAAACACCTAATAAAAAGGCCCCAAAATATTCTCTAATTTGGAAATCCATAATAACAACCTTCCCTTTAATTGGGGATTGGTTGATTTGGAGGGTAGGAAAGGTGGATAAGGTCCAGGTTGACCTTAATCCTTGGATTGGGAGAAATTTTTTTCATAGGTATCCTGATCTGGATTATTTTGAGAACGAAATGAAGGCAGAGATATAACAATGAAATATACATAGAGATACAATAATGCACAATTTTATTAATGAGAGAATGTACAAAAATTGTAAAATTACAGAGGAATGATTCTTTAGAATGGTGACAACTTATCTCTGAGAAGAGATGTGATGGCTACGCTCATTCACAAGAAGAAGATGATGTTTACAATGAGGCTCTAGAGGCATTTTTAACATAAATAAAATACAAAACCATAACCTCGGAAGATGAAATGCCAAAAGGTTTGCAGGCCTCGATGGGGGTAGTTGGTACATCAATTTCCCAAGGGCATAAATTTTCCATATGATATCCATTTGGGGCGTTCTATACCTTGTCGGAAAGGTCTATCCGAGGAGTACATATTTTGTTCAGCTCAGACATGCCTTTGCATATTACTTGGGCATTGTTGTGCCAAATGTTTTTGTTTAGGTCCTGAAAACGACCCCGGAAGTTCAAGACCCGAAAACCCGTATAAAATATGCCAAGGTGAAAACCCATGTTTTGAGCTAGTGGAATAGGTGGGTGGCCACCGATTTATTCCTGGATCAATCCTTCCCACTTAGGAAGCAATGATATCCATTGCATCATGTCCCCGGGGAATATTTTGCTGAATCTGAACCTTGGTGAGCTACTTGCCTTGATGAAGAAGCTTCCTTGCTTAGCTTGTTGAAGGTTGTTATGAACCTGTTGTTGGAGGGGTTGGATAGATTTAACCAATCTGAATGCATGATATTCCTGAGTGTGGGAGGATTATATTGGTGAAGATGCAACATGAAGAACATGAAGGGATTTATCATAACTTGGTTTGACTGGGTAGTTTGGAGGCACCCCCGTAGGTGCAGTAGGAATATCTTGGTGCTCTTTTACAATCTTGTTGATCTTCTTTTGTTGAATAGAAGTGTCTTGGGTTGAGGCTGTAGTGGTTGCAGCGTCCTTCTCTTCTGACTAGATTGTGAAGAGGCCAAACTTTGCGGTATGAGAGATTACTTTGTGGCACTGTTTTGTTGGTACATTAGTCGAAACTAGCTCTGATATCTTGTAGGGATGACCCCCAAGAGTAACAATGATGCTACAAGGTCAAGACTCATAAAAAAAATGATGCCTCCACATATATGGATGAAATAACATAATATAATAGACTTCCAGTGGAGCAACATCCCACATTACCTCATCCTTGAAGGGCTTGATGCCGTATAACAGGCAACACTCCTAGATGACACAAATATCTCCTCCCTAGTATAACTATTTGATGTTGTATGGTTGTGGGTGTAGTGTTGTTGACAAATTCAACTACTTGATGACCTCTGCTAGGATGAGGTTCTTCTGGCTTCTGCTATAAACAATATAATGCAAGGGGGTCCCCTTCACCCACATTTGTGAATGGAAAAGGTGCTTCCCCTCCTCAGGATCCTCTGATTCTTCTGGTTGGATTGTTGCGGTCGAGAAAGTAGCAATGGGTTTTGCATCAATTATCTGTCTCCTTTTATTATTGTATGAA
>CBVK0100184573.1:0-19379 GCA_900067695.1 Picea abies
ACACCCGATTGGTCCATGATCTCTATTTAAAGAGCATGGAGGGTCATTTGGCGATGATCGATTGTGAGAAACTCTCTTGTAAAATCTCTCTATAATCTGTTTCTTTGCATTAATAAACTGCTCCAAGTGGTCGCATTGGATAGGGCCATGGATGTTTCCCCGTAGGGGTTTTACCACGTGAAAACATCGGTGTGTTGATCTTTGATCTGGTTATGTGAGTGGTTACTGAAGGTGTTCGTCCTCTGTTGGAATACCCGTGTTTTCAAACAGGTGCAAAATTGTAGGGGAGGGGGAATAAAACATCCCCATTATAATCCCCAGTTTAATTAATGCTTATGTGGATATAATATGTGGTTGTGACCAAGCGATGTAATATGTGAATTATATTTCAAAGTTTTAATAATAAAAATTTGATTCCAGCTGCTAAGGGGACATGGACAAGAGATGGGGGATGAATTAATCCACAAGAGAGGGGAGTATCTAAGATAATGGTTGAGAGGGGTCAAAGGGGGATTACCCATGTATATTAATTTAACCCATTTTTCCTAAATTTTCTTATTGTATACAAACCTTCCACTTTCTGATTTAGTGTTCCTAAAGCCAATCATTGAATATATGTAAGAGGGTGGGCATGAGTGGTCACATCCCAGAGTTATTGGGCACATGGGGATTGAATACAATCATCTTGGGGAAGAGTGTGAGTCAAGAAAGGCAAGCCACGAGAGAGGAATTCATATGGTTTGGGACATAGAGAAATTTTTGGAGAAAGTCAAGTTTGTGCATGGGAAAAAAAGAGGTAGAGAAAGAAAGAGAGCTTGGAGTTGGTGCAGCCATGGAGGGGGAATTCTGGAGTGTAACTTGAGAAAATTGGAGCTAGAAAACTGAAAATCCAGGTTTTCAGGCCTACAGAGTGAAATCATGTGTGAATTTCACTAAAACATCAAGTGTTTTTGTTGGTTTGTTGATATTTTTCCTAGCAGCAAGTTCCCTTGAGCTCCCAGCTGAGAGATTCCTAGCTACCTATGCTAGAGGGACCTTAATAAATTAATGGCACATTCCTTTGGTTATCCCTAATAAATGGATGGTACATCCCTTGGGTTAACCCTGATAAACAGATGGTACATCCCTTGTGTTATCCCTGATAAATGGATGGTACATGTCCCTTGGGTTGTCCCTTATAAACGAATGGTGCATTCCTTGGGTTGGGAAGGTCAGGAGGAAGAGAGTTGGTAGAAAAATCAAGATAGTTATAAGAGAATATCAGTTGGATTATGAGTTTTATGAGTTGTGAGTGGACTATGAGAGACCACCCTCTTTTGTGGATTACTAGCCTCAGCTAGGGGGTGATTGGTTGTTGATATTTGGAAAAGTCAGTTTATGGTTGGGTGGAACATTCGTCCCAAGCAGTTGGTTGCACGATTCTTGTTTAAAGATAAGTGTTTTATCTTATATTGAGTTATTTACATGTGTTATTGTTGTGCATGAACTCTATGTAAATGAGAATGACTTATATGTTGTTGTAATGAGTGGTTTAGCTACATTTCATGTTGATTATTAGCATGTTTTAGATGCATATGTTTTATGGTTATAGACAGTAGTTAAATCAGTATAAATTTTTAGTTGTAAGCTACATAAAATCGGATAATAGTAAAAGAATTACTTAGTTAGCAGAACGTTCATTTGTATGTGTATTTTGCATCGTGATGTTCCTCAGTGGGGCTAGGGAACGTTACATTATGGTATCAGAGTTGTAAATTGAGAGAGTTTTATGTGGCATGACCCAGCCATGGTGGCTAGGTACATTACACATAATGTTCCAATTGCATGAGGACATGTTACCAATATGTGTAAAAATTACATATGGTTTAATTTTGATTATTGTGGACCTTATGTTATCCCATTTTGTATGACATTGATCTCTTATTTGTATATAATAAAATGGGTTTCTTATTCTAATGCATTGTTGAATATTATAAAATGTTGTATTCTTGATTAATTAATATATGAATGATTATATTGTTACAAATAATAGAGATGTAATTTGTTGGATAACACTATATCAAAACACAATAATAATATTAAAACCCAAATCACATGTGTAACATATAGAAGGGAACCTCAACAAAACAAATTAACACATATGAGACATCAAGCATGATGAAATACTTTCATGTCATTTAGGTTGGCCATACTAAATTGTCGAAGTTTTTTTATTGTTTGATCATAGTGCCTCAAGGATTGTCAATTTCTTTCCCATTGAAAATTCTAGAATGTATAAACATTTTGATATACACATTCAGTGAAAATTCTTGTGTGTGAACATGTTGATATATTAAATGAATTACTTTGGTGCAAGAATTGAGAAATCTTGAGAAAAATCTCACCTAATATTGAAGTTGAATTTTGGGCGGCTTCCATGGTAGAGTTTTATGAAAAAAATTGGAGCACTCATGATGAATGCAACCCATGAGCATTGATGGATATTGGTATTCCATTTCCAACAGTTACAATCATAGAATACGGGGTCTTGTAACAGAGACAAACAAGTATGAACAGATAAGCATGAACAAAGTTGTAGTTAATGTTGTAGTTGGAAAGTCTTGATAAGCAATTTCAACCAATTACTTGTTCATAAAACTGACCCCTCTATCGCTCAAGGTTGTCTCCGGCATATTTTAATCGTACAATGATTTTTTTTTGGCTTTCTCACACTTGCATTCATTCAGTATTGTTGTGTTCCAAACCCATATTTCTGAATTTTATTATCTTTTGGGTCAGTCTTCTATTTTTTGTTTGGGTGTATGAGAGCCCAATCATTAAATATCTATTAGATGGTGGATGCAAGAGTCACATCCCATAGCTATTGGAAGCATGAGGCTGAAGTAAAATCAACATTGGGCATAGTGTGTAATCAACTGTCTTTGGAAAATAGAGGAAATTTTTATGGGGAGAATAGGCAGTTTTTCACATTCATTTTTTGCATGAATAGCAGGAGGAGAGGAGGAAAAAAGAGCACAAGAGCTAGAGAAAGGAAGATGGGTGAATTATAGAATATGTTGGAGTGTTTTTTGAGCTGAAAATTGAAGAGCCAGGTTTCCATGCCCGAAGAGTGAACTCATGTGCAAGTTTCACTATAACAACAAGTGTTTTTTGTTGTTTTCCTGGAAGTGAGTTCCCTTGAGTTCCAGAAGAGATATTCCAATTATAGGTGCCAAAGAGACCCTAATAAACGAATGGGATGCCCGATGAACTTGGAGCATTGAAGGGCTACATTCCTTGGGTTGGGCAAGTCAAGAGGAAGAGAGCTAGAGAAAATTCAGGATAGTTGTAGGAGAACACCAGTGGGTTGTGGGTTATTTAGTTGTGAGGGGATTGTGAGAGGCACCATTATTTTGTGTATTCCTAGCCCCAGCTTGGGGGTGACTTGATATTGAGATCTAGAACAACAATTCTATGGTTGGGTGGAACGTCCTTCCCAAGCAGCTGGTTGCACAAGCTTTCGTTTAAAGATAAGTGTTTATTTATTATCTAAGTTTTCTTATTAGTCTTATGGCTATGCATTTTACTATGTGAATGAGAGTGGTTTTATCTGTTGTTATAGATGATTTATTAATTACATACATGTTCCTTTATAATGTTGTAGATGCATTTAATTATGAGCATCATAATCTAGTTATTTGTGTGTATAAATTGTGGTTGGTAAGCTACAAGAAATGAAGTAACAAGAAAAAAAAAAATTATGTGTATTTCATGTAGTAATGTTCCTCAGTTAAGTTGGGGGACATTACAAGTGGGAAATAGTCAGTTGTAGCAGGTAGTGACAACAACAACAAAATCGAACAACAAGGAAGCAATATTGCAATGAGATAGTGCAACATAGTTGGAGTTGGGTGAAGCGACCGTATTGACTCAGGCAGCAGATCATGCGGAGTTGGGTGCAGTATAGTTTGGCTGGTTTGTGGAAACTTGGGGTTCAACTTCGTAAGGAAACTTGGGATTTCTAATTTGACAGAATTTGGGGTTTCCAGTTAGCACAAAACTTGGGGTTTCTAGCAAACTTAGTTGCAATGGGGGCATGAGTTCGAGTAGAGACTTGGAGATCGTAGATTTTGTGGATGTTTTCAGGGATGGAGACAAATTGAGGTGGGGGAGTATGTAAGGCCTTCAACTATAAGAGGGTGAACACCCTCACCCAATTCCTCAAGGATATAGAATTTGGGGTTGCTCCGGCACCCAAGAGTCGTATTAGTTAGGAAAGTGGGCACCTTGGGTAGGCAAACACACCAAGGGGTAGCAAGGGGTAGCATGAGGTGAAGCATGGTGTAGAAGTGACCAAGAGAAGGGGTGCACCAAAGAGGTTGGGATGTGTCGACATGAGGAGTGGACTTAAGGTTGGGGTGTCTTGGTCCCAAGGGATGCAAAGGTTGACGAGTGCACGGGTTCATTTGGGCACATGGGTCCATGAAGGGGTGCCACAGTTCATTTGGGCACATTGGTCTACAAAGGGGCGTCACACATCCAAAGGACGGGACAATTCACAAAGGTGATGTTTGGATTCCATATAAAAGAACAAGGGTGCACAACCAAGGAGGAACAATGTAAGATCAAAGTCAAGTTTTTGTGGTGGACTTAGACAAAGAGAGGTGATCTCCCTCAAGGATCCAATTCGCTCCAAATGGGAGGACTTGTGATGCCTTGAGGTGATTTTGTGGACAGAGATGAGGTGACCTTCTTTGGGATAAGTTTGGGAAAGTCGTGTCGTAGATCTGGGTGAGGCATGAAGTGAGATAGAACTACATGTATGTGTGAAGTCCTGTGACAGAGAAGAGACGTTGAGCATGTGGTGAGTGCAACACAGGAGTTGTGAAATTTGTTACAATGCACGAGTCTTGGTGTGACGAATCTGTGTATGATTGTCTTAGTGAGGTGAGGTGAGTTGTGTGACTCTATCCAAGTTGTAAAACGAGCTGGTAGTGCTCATATTGTAATTTTTTTACAACAATAAGACTTAGTCAGGTGTTAGGAACGTATTGTGATGCCCTCACTATATTTGTGTGTCTCTTGGTTGTTTCACGAGTGTTCTCTTCGTTTCATGGATATATTCTTAAATGACTAAGTGTTAAGTTGTTAACAATATTGTCTAAGTATACAAGTGATTTTCACTAGAGTAGGAGTGTGACTCACTCGTAACCTAGAACAAAGAATGGGTATGCTCTAGGTGAAGAGACGTAGTCCGAACAAAGTATCCTTGATGTTCTCAAACAAACAAGTGAGAAACATTGTGTTGTTGCACGCCCTCAAGAGGTGCACGATCATAAAATTCAAGCAAGCATCCTATGGAAACGTGACACATGGTTCCAAGGTCGGCGGAGGCGACTGGATGGCAAAGTCGTTCTCGAAATGAAGGTCAGGTCTTGTTCTCAAACCCGAGCAAGGACGTGGTCTAGTCGCAAAAAAAATATTAGCTAGGCTAAGCTCACTTACCTTTTAAAGTCGACAAAGGAGGCTGGATGGTAAAGTAATTCTCACAATGAAGGTCAAGTCTTGTGCTCAAACCTGAGCAAGGACGTGGTCTAGTCGTGGAAAAAATCTTAACTGGTCCAAGCTCACTTACCTTTTGGACCAAGTGAGCGGCTCTAGAGAAAAATTCAAGCTAGGGTTTAACAGTCGCTGTCTCGAAAGTGGACAGCATGGTTACCAAAGGGGGAGGGAATGGAAACCCCTCCTACAAGAAGGTATTGGTGGACAGAGGGAAAGGCCCACGAGGCAGCAGTTTCAAAGAACCTCTGACAGGCACCTCGGGATTAGGATCAGACAAGAATCAAGAGGGAAACCAAGAAAAAAGTGATCATGTGGGGGAAGAAGCCAGAGAAGCTTGGAACGGTGCGCAAGCAACGATGAACCCCAGTGGGATAGATGGGCGCAACCCATGTAAACCTAAAAAAACATTGATACCCAAGGTTATACTGGAAGACCCAAAAATGCAACTCTTTCGGGATCATATGAAGATGCATGCACTAATATGAAATTTCATGGGCCTATGGCCCACAGAAAAAATGTTGTGCAACTAGATAAAATACCATTGGAAGCCAAGTGGAGAAGTGGAACTCCACTTGGGTTCGAAAGGCTTCTTCACAACAGTCTTTATGAACCTGGAGGAGAGGGATAAAGTCTTTGAGGGGGGGGAATATTTTCATGCCTCAGTGGGGCTGTACATGCGTCCATGAAAGGAAAACTTCTCCCCAGAGAAGGAAACCTTTAAAAATGTCCCAGTATGGCTAAGGCTTTACTCCTTACCGCTAGACTATTGGTTGTCGTCCACCTTCGAATCCATAGGGAACAAGCTCGAAAAATATGTCAAGACATCAAAAGCTACTCTAAAATGAAGATATACATCCTACACAAGGATCTGCTTAGATATGGATGTTTCGGGGGCGCTCCCGGAAGACATAAGACTGGAGTTCAGGGATGAAGAATGGATACAAAGAATAGACTATGATCAAATCCTGTTTCGATGCAGAAGATGTCATGAACATGGACACCTACTAAGAGAATTCCCTCTCAATAAAAAACAAGAAGTGGAAAACACCAAGCTACAGCAGGATGAGGATGATTTTGTGAAGCCAAATCACAAAAGCAGAGGAAACAAAAGACAAGGCAAGGCCCCAACAGGAAGCAACCCGAAAGACAAGAATAGAACAGAAGAAAGAGGCAGGCCCAACCAAGGGAAAGAAGAAGGAAATGAAAAGATGAAATCTAAGGAAACGATTGAACAAGCAACTCAAGAGAACACAGAAATTCCAAGCAATAAGGGAGAACAGGGAGGTAGTGCAAGTCCTATGGAAGGAGGAAACAAAGATGCCAACACCCCAATGCAGGAAGAAGATGGAGATCTGGAGATGACACCAAGCGAGGTAGGAATAGAAGACCCAGATCTCAAAGGCATTGTGGAAAGGGAAGGAATATATCTACCGAACATACTAGAGAAATGGAAAAGGCAAGGAGTAGACAATGTGCCAGCGGAGAAACTCGATCGCATTCAATATCTCTTCCTCCTAAGGGAGGAAGAAAAATCCATAGAGATCAAGCGCATAAATGGAGAGATATAACACCTGGGAATCAAAACAGACAATGGATAGCCACAACACTCACCCAAGCAGGCACAGAGGAAGAAAGGAAGAAAATCAAATAGCGTAGCCCTACAAGAACTAGGAGCCATGTTGATAAACTCAGGTAAGATTAAAAATCTCTTCCCCAACTCCCCCCACATGTTTAAATGAAGATTGTAATGTGGAATATAAAAGGCCTAAACATCCCAATAAAGAAACAAATCCTTAAAAAAAGACTGAGTAAGGAACAACCTAACTTGTGTTTCATTCAAGAGACAAAATGCACTTTAGACAGAATGGAAACAATCAGTAAAAAACACTGGAGTAAGTACAAGATGTTGGTTGTCGAAATCCAACAGATGGCGGGAGGTATCCTCACCTTGTGGAACCCAAAATCGGTGAACCTACTTGCAACGGAAGCCACGAGACACGCACTTTCTGTTAACATGCAAATTATAGGGAACACGGCGGAAATTCTATGCACTAATGTGTATCTCCCCCGGGTGATGGAGGAAAAAAGGAGATTTCTCATTGACCTAGAGAATCTAAAGGATTGTACTTCAACTTTCATTGGATCTTGGCAAGGGATTTCAACATCATCACTACACTCATTGAGAAGAAAGGGGGCACCAGGAGACTGGACAGAGATGCGGAAGAATTCTCAGCTTTCATTGACACAATGGAGCTTGTGGACATCAGGACCAGCAATGGTCAGTTAACAAGGAACAACAAACGACTAGGACACCACCAAGTAGCCATAAGGATAGATAGATTCTTGGTGTCAGAATCAATCATTTTGCAGGGACTAACTTTGGACTGCAGCATCCTCCCTTGGGGGGGGTTAGACCACTGGCCAGTTCAACTAGAATCTAATTTTCAAACCACACTGAAGAACACACCATTTAGATTTGAGAAATTATGGATCAACCATCCCACCTTCAAGGAGAACATCAACCAATGGTGGTGGGAGGAACTACCGGACCAAGGGTCAAGGATGTTCAAACTTTACAAAAAACTAAATAAAGTACATCAAACAAAAACTCAAGGAGTGGAACAAGGAAGTCTTTGGGAACATAAACCAAGGGAAAAAGAGTATCGAGGACATAATGAGGAAGCTACAGGAACTGTGCATCGCAGAGGGATACATAGAGGATCGGAAAAAATATGAGATCCAAATGACCCGGGAATGAGAAGCAAGATGCCAACAGAAAGAAACTTTGTGGCACCAAAAGTCCAGAATAAGGTGGCTAAAGGAAGGGGAGCTTAATACCAAGTTTTTTCATAGAACAACTATTGCAAGAAGATCCCATAACAAAATATTAAATATTAGGGATCAGGACGGGATAGAAAGAGAATCCCACCAAGAAATTGAGAATACATTGGTCAACCACTTCTAGGGGATAGCCCAGGAACCTAACCAAGACATATATGAGGCCATACAAAGAATAATTCAACACATCCCCAAGTTGGTCACAGAGGATCAAAATGTTGGCCTAAGCAAACCCATCACAAAGGAAGAAATTGACGAATTGGTCCAAGAGATGCCCAATGGAAAGGCCCCATGCCCGGATGGATTCACAGTGGAATTATTCAAAGCATGCTGGGAAGTGGTTAAACATAATATATGTGGGGTGGTGGAAGACTCCAGGTGACCGACATCCATCTTGAAATCTTTAAATACCACAATGATCACTCTAATCCCGAAAGAAAATGAAGCTAGGACCCCAGACCGCTACAGGCCTATAGAATTATGCAATGTAGTCTACAAGATAATATCCAAAGTCATAGCCAATAGACTGAAGCCACTCCTTCCCTCATTGACTTCACAGGAATGGGCGTGTTTTGTGGAAGGAAGACAAATCCTGGACAATATCATCCACGCCCATGAGATTATTCACATGTTGAAAATCCAAAAGAGAGGGTGGATGATAATCCAACTTGATCTGGCGAAGGCTTATGAAAAAATAAACTGGAACTACATGGCTAAGACGTTGGAATATTTTGGGTTCGAACAACACTGGATCAAATGGATAGTCACTCTAGTCTCAACGACAAGCTACTCACTACTAATCAATGGAGCCCTAGCCAAAACCTTATGTCCAACCAGAGGCATAATACAAGGGTATATGTTGTCCCCCTTCATGTTCATTCTAATGATGGAAGGGCTAAGCAGAAGCATAAAAAGCACAACTATAGCTGGTGAAATAAAAGGCATCAAACCTTTTGAAAATTGTCCAACCTCAACACACCAATAGTTCGTTGATGATACCCTACTCCTTGGCACACCCATGGTAAAGGAAGCAAAGGATTTCAAAAGAATATTAGAAGACTTTGGGGAAGACTTGGGGGTGAAAATCAACCACTCCAAATCCATGATATATTTCTTCAACACCAACCCAACAATCCAACGAAACTTGGCCAACATTTTGGGGTTTGAACGTAAAATGCTCCCAACGAAATACTTGGGAATCCCCTTGACGGAAATAGCCTTCAAAAACGCTACGTTGGAAGGAGTTATCAGCAAACTGCAGGAGAGGGTAAAAAATTGGACATATAGAGCCCTAAACCTAGCTGGAAGGCTTATCCTCACCAAAACAGTTCTACAAGCAATTCCGACGTATATGATGTCAGTGTTGCCAGCCCCCAAAGGAATCCTACAAAATATAAGAGCCATCCAATGAGACTTCTTATGGAGAGGCGCAGAAAATAAAAAGAAATGGGCCCTGGTGGCCTGGGATAAGGTATGCAGACCTAAAAGCAAAGGCGGCCTAGGGTTACAACGCCCATAGGTAACCAACAAAGCCTACGGGGAAAAGCTCTAGTGGAGATGGGTAAAAGGAAAATCGATGTCATGGGAAAACCTCTGGAAGGCCAAGTATGCCCCGAACATCAACGACCAGGAGTGAATTCGGTTCATGGGCACAAGGGAGGGATCAACCATCTGGAATATCTCCTAGCGTAATAAGAACTGGATCTAGAAACATAAATTCTGGGAAGTCAGAAATGGTAGAACAACAAGGTTTTGGGAGGACGCATGGCAATAGGAACCCGGAATGGAAAATTCGAATAGGGAGGAGCTTCAACAGGAAATGATTGGGCAAGGTAAAACAACCTTCCATCATTACTAGAAGCAAATGGATGGCAGTGCCAAATGGAGGATCTGGGACAAACTTAATCCACAAAATAGAGCCTAGATCGAAACAATAACGAAAGAGGTGGAGGAGGAATTGGGGAAAAGGAAAATTGGGGTATCTCAAGAAGAGGACCAATTGATGTGGGGCAGGAAAAATGGGGGAGAAATCAACTTAAAAGAAGCATGGTATTACATTGTGGGCCAGGACCAAGAAAACTCGAGGCAACATTGGGAAAAGATTTGGAAAAGCCCCAAATGGCCAAAAATCAAAATGTTCAAATGGCTAGTTCTACATAACTGAATTCTAACTTGGGAGAATCTTATGAAAAGGGGTTTCATAGGCCCCTCTCGCTGCCATATCTGTCACGTCAAGGAGGAAACAACTAACCACCTCCTCGACGAATGTAGTTACACAACAGAGATTTGGGATTGGGCGGCAAGCATCTTCTGCCAATCCAATAGGATTCACGGGAACATCAGTGCAACTATCAACAACTAGAATGAGGGATACAACAAAAATGAAATGGTGAACCTTTGTTGGAATCTAACGTCAGGGATGATCATCTGGGCAATCTGGAAAGAACAGAACCGGTGCATCTTCAGGAATGAAAACATACCGGCAGAAAGGATAAAGGAGGCAATAGTCTCTCAAATAAGAGAAACGGTGCAGAGCCGCAACTGCAACATGGAGAAATCACAACTCATAGATCAAGACTCATGTATCCTATATTTTTTCCATTTAAAAGAATGGCGCAACAACATACTTGTAGGGTGCAACCCACAACTCCAGATAGGAGCCCGCAACTGAACTCCCCCTCTGTCAGGGTTCCTCAAACTGAATTTTGATGGGGCGACAAAAGGAAATCCAGGAGTGGCAGGGGCTAGTGGAGTGATCAGAGACAGTAGTGGTAACATCATCCGATTGTATGTTGGGAGCATGGGAAACCCAACCAACAACGCGGCAGAATTTGGAGCCTTGGAACTTGGCCTTGAAATCCTAAGTCGAGAAAGGATGACAAACACCATCATGGAAGGTGACTCCACTTTGGTTATCAACATAGTGAAAAGACTCCAAAATGGCACTAGAGTGGGCAAGGTTCAATGCCACTGGCACCTTGCACACTCCCTAGAGAAAATCCAGGTGGGTCTGAGAACGTTGAATACAGTGGAGTTGCGCTGGGTGTGCAAGTCAGCAAATGCTCTAGCGGACAGGCTCGCCAACAACGGGGTCAGCAAGGAAGGCCTAGAACTAGATGATACCTAGATCAACATTCCGAGCGAGCAACTCAGAACAGACTGCAACCACCTTGCGGAAAAAGATTGTGAAGGTAGTTTAATCATGGAAGGTCACATCGAGGAGGACATCGCAAGGCCTCTCGGAAGGTATGATGGCTCTAGGAAGAATAGGAGTGCCTAACACAATGCCACCAATTATCATGCAAGATAACAACAAGCAGGAGAAGGACGACCAGAAGCAAGGCCATTATGCCAGTAAGAGGTGTGGGGAAAACATGAGTGAAAGGCCAGGCAGCAAGTCGCATGCAATGAATGATGTAAGGCATGAGGGGATGATGATAACCAGAATTGATCCACCTGGCCAAGTACAGGTATGGAGAGAAGCCCATTCAGATCACAAGTGAGCAAGGGCAGTGATCGCATAGGGACAAAGGACGACCCATCATGATCATACGAGCCTTAACAGGAGAACTGACAGAAGTGCTCATCACCGCGAGAAAACCAAGACTGAAAGGACGGGCTCGCAGAGGGGAAAGGTCAATAAGAAGATCGACAACAGTAATATACGCATTCAGAAGGAGTGCAACAGCAAGGATTATTACAGAGTCAAGGGTAGGGAAAGGGAGATTACCTGTAAAGTGAGGCACAGGTCGAGCAACCAGAACAGGAGTTGTGGCAGGCAAAGAAGGATGGCGCGTCTAAAGCAAACACATAGGAAAAGGAACCCCCTAGGAAGGAAGTCCTGAATAGTTCACGACGGGGAACAAGAATGAAACAGGCAGCGAAAGAGGCAAAGGACACCTTTCAAAATCCGGTTGCGTCGAAGGGGAAGGCAACCATCACCTAGTGGGAAAAAGAATTAAAGAACAAGCGCAAAGGTAAAGTGCGAGAAGCATTGGTACAGGAAGCGGACTGGGTAACTGATATGGGGGCCACGCAACCCAAGGAAACCCTCTACCATAAAACAATGGAGATGGCCTAGCTAACTAAGATGATGATTGGGAAAGTGATGTCAGATAGGGAAGAAGTCAGGCAAGAGGATAACAGGGAAAACAAGACAATGTTGGACGAGATCATGCGTCACATTAGTAGTTTGGAAACTATTACCAAACTATTAGTAGAGGTAGAGAAGGACCAAAAAGGCAAGCTGGAGCAGTTGTCAGCCCAGTTCCACCTCTACCTATGTTATGTCCATCACATGGACATCACGCCTGTTGATGGACATGGTACACCAGCTCAAATCAGGAAGATTCGCACGACCTCCCAAAAGGAAGATAACAAGAGCCAGGCGGATGGCGGGAAGGAGCACCCCCGGGTGCAGAAACACTTCATAGTTCTGGATTAATGGTTTGGTAGTCTACAGGAAAGAAGGCTAGGCTTTTTCAGGTTAGCTCAGATATCCTTCACGGTCTGGTTTAGGGTGATGTTTTAGTTTCTTCTTTTATGTATGTATTTTTTCTCAAACTGAACATGGAAGGTCTGGTCTAGTTTCCCTTGGTGGCAGACCAGGACCACCCCTCGTTACTATCAACTTGCACAACTAGAAACCCCTTGGTCTAGTTTCCTTCTAAGCGAACCAAGATCCCTACTTTTATATCATAATCTTTTCAGTAATATAAATTCATACACTCACTTACCAAAAAAAAACATGACACATGGTGCCAAAAAAAATAAAACATGAGAATAATACTTTATTTTCTCAAATAACTTATTTATGTACATAACATGTGTCAGTAAATCTTATCACTTATCCCAATGTCACTTATCCCATCATGGACCCAAAGTTTCCTTTTCCTTAATAAAATAAAGCATGAAAATAATACTTTGTTTTCTCAAATATACTCATAACATGTATTAATCTTGTCACTTATCCCACCATGGACACCATCTCCATTTTCCGTATGTGATTAGTTCACTCTTTATTATTATTCTAATAGATTTAAAGAATTAAATCATAATATTTTTACACATGCAATGCTTTTCACCACACTATCAAGGTATATTTCACTTCATCTCTTAATTACACCGAAGGTGTTTATAAGGGGAGGTTTCTCTCCGGGCTTTCGTCATCTGTCCATATCCTATGGACGCACGACACGTGTTCAGATTTTTGTGCTAATAAATTTTATTGTTTTGGGCACGGGTTTTATTTTAGTTTAATCTATTCATATTGAATGAAATGAAATGAAATGAAAGTAATTTTAACGTCCACGAGGCTAAAAATAGCTTATGGGACAGATTGCTTTTCCATCTGGCTTTTGCATTAGGTCCTTTTCTTGTGAAGTTTTACAATAATCGCTCCCAGCTTCTCAACAAACTCTTCGCTGAATAGATTATCCCANNNNATAATCGCTCCCAGCTTCTCAACAAACTCTTCGCTGAATAGATTATCCCAAGACTCTTCGCTGAATGGGGACTCATGGACAAGAACATGTTGCATCAACGAAGTACGTAGGCGGCGATGTTATGTGGTGTCCCATGGGTAAGTAAAGGCCACGTGGAATGAATATGTAATGAGGGTTGTAGGAGTTTGGGTAAAAGGTTAGGTATATGTGATATTTAATTTTATCGTGTGATTATGGTAGTGGGAATTTGTGTAAAAATTAAATTATGAATATGACTTTTTTTCCAAGAGAAATTTGCTCCAATTTATATAAGGTATAATTTTTTTTACATTCTGTACTGCCCTCAAAACCGAAATCCGAAGATATGCCCTCATAAATTATGAATATGACTTAAATGTTGTAAAAAGTAAAGAGGTCCAAATGTATATGAATATAGATGTGATATTTGATGATGGAAAAGCCAAATATAAATATGAAAAATATGTATTTTTTATAAATTATTTTTCTTGAAATTAAAAAAAAATATATTTTTAAATGATATATATTTTATTATTTTTCTTGAAATTAAAAAAAAATATGTTTTTTTAAATGATATATATTTTATTATTACACCAAAGGTGTTTATAATGAGGCGTTTTTATCCAGTTGACTACGGGTTTTCAATTTTTTGGGTCTATTCTTATTTATTGTATTTATGTATTTTTATTCTCTTTATATATATATATATATTTTTTTTTACTTAGATTAATATTAATAAACATCATACAAATTATATTTTACTTTAAAATATATATATACATACACACTTTAAAAAAAATCTTAATAAATATTTTTACAAAAGTATAAATAAACATCATATAAATTATATTTAAGATATAAATATAAATATACATATAAATATAAACATAAATATATTTACATACAAATTTATAAAAAAAAATTAATAATTTTTTTACATTAAATATATTTAAGATATAAATAAACATGATATAGATTATATTTAATACATAAATAGACATCAAACAAATTTTAGGGTTTTATCGCAAAATCAACCCTTCATGGAAAAAAACACAAACAATATTTTTCATATCTTTAGGGGTGTGCAACCAAATCAAGAGTTGACCAACAAACAAAAATTGCATTTTTCATAGCAAAGGTTTTAAACATATGAACCATAACTGATCCAGTTTTTTATGGAAACGTTGCAGCCACACATTTGTGATTATTGTATGTGGGCAGCAGAGTGATTAGATTTGGAGTTATAAGATCGTTGAAAATATTTAGTGAGATGTAGGATGATGATGGACATTTTAAAATATTTGTTTTTCATCCAAAAACAAAATCCCACCATCTTTCAACAACATAACCACCCCAATTCACTTTGGTGTTTCCTTTCTCCAACGTTAAAAGGTATGTTAATTATTTTAATACATCACACTATATTAAAATTTAAAAATCATTAATAATATTAAGATTTAAAAATCATTTTTTATACATAAAAATCATTAATAATATTAAGATTTAAAAATCATTTTTTATACATACAAGGAATGTAAAAGTGAGATATTACAAAAGATAAGTATTCTAATGTGTCACCCTATAATATTAAGATTTAAAAACAATTGTTATATATCGCAAAAGGCTTGGTTGCATTGGACACCCATGATACTTCATAATTTACCTTTTATGAAATATTAGCCTAGGCACCAAGTCTATGCATAAAACATAAATTATAAATTACTCAAATCCAAACAAGTGATGTTTGTTTGAGCAAAATACAACAAAGAAATTATTAAATTACCTTTTACAAAATATTAGTTTCGACATCATCTCTATGCATAAAACATAAATTATGAACTACTCAAATCTGAATATCCAAATGACTATCGAAATGGTTCTAAAATGAAGAATCTCTCATGGGTTTTCATGTCGTTTGAAGCTCTTCAAATGGGGATCCGGTTGGGATGCTCATAGCGACCATCATAGGGAAGCTGCCCGGATCAGTTATTGCCCGAATGATTATCAAAAGGTTTGTCCAATGGAGACACAGAATTGGGAATCGAAAGGTCGTCAAATGGAATGGGGTCTCGCAAAGGAGAATCCCTTATAGAGGGGCTCATCCAAATCTCACCACACGGCGGATCTGGTGTTGATGTTTATATAGGTCCGATCATCCAATATAAGATCAATCCTCATCAATGGAGAATGGATTATTTGCCCTGCTTCAGAATAGGTTGGGCAACAGTCCCTCCATCGTCCTAGGGTAAAGGAAATAAGAAAGTCAGGAGTTGAACAAGTCATGTTTGTGAGAGGAGAATACAACAAAGAAAATGTTAAATTCTTATAAGAGGGATTGGAATAGACCAAAGTCATAAGATTGAGGAGTTTATTTATTAAGTTAGGCTTTGCACAATAACAAAAAAATATATATTTTTATTTAGTTTTGATTGAGGAGTTTATTTATTAAGTTAAGCTTTGCACAATAACAAAACTAAATAAAATTATCTTTTATTTTTTGATGTTAGATAATATAATCCTTCAAAACTAAGTAAAATGATCTTTTGTTTTTTTTAATGTGGGACAATATAATCTAAATGTTGTAAAAACATGTTTTCATAATTTTTTAAAAGTTATAAAATTTTATTAAGATTATTTAAATGTGTAATGACAATAATAATGAGTACCAATTTAATTCAATAAAACAAAGGTTATCTAACATTTGTGTTTTATATATCCTCGTTAACAACGTTTTCAAGGAAAAAATTGTACCCCGAATGGGGTGTCAACCGATGGTCACGTTTCACAAGCGTCCATGCACGCCAACCACCCTAGCTCTCCTCGTGTGGCGCCTCAGCGGTGATCATTTACACCTCCCTCGAACCTACAACTGTCCTCCACCAGATAGAATGCTCGTGTGACCTCGATGGCTCTCTAGACTCTTCTGCGGGTTAAGTCCATCACCTTCCTCAGGAAGATTTCTCATCCTGTCAATCTCTTTGCCCAGCAAACTCTCTATCTCTCAATTGTTTCTCCTTCCATGTGAGACCTCTATCACTGCACTAGGCTCCTTCTTTTGGCCTCGAACTCATGTTTCACCCTTGAAACTCTCCTTCGTGTCTTTCCTTGGAGTCTTTCTATGCCCATAGCGTGAGCCCAATCGTTACATGTAGGCTCGCGCTCAACCCGAAGTGGTTGTTATCCCTCCACACTTCCTCATCCTGGTCCATGTTGCATTTGTCCCTGTCACTCCAGCGTGGACCATCATTTTTCCCTTCCTCATCATGAAGCCGATGATTGCAAGCCTTCCTCTGCTCCCCCCATGACTCCGCCACCACCTCCCATTTCCCCAACCTGGATGCAGCTTCCATTGCCATCCCTCCACCGCGACCTCACCCTGTCTTCACTAATGCTCAGAGGAAAACCATTTTGGAGTTGCGCCGCGACAATGCAGAGATGAAATTTCAACAGGAGGTAATGGAGAAGCGCCTAGATTGGCTTTTGGACTCAGGCACATAGAACCTTGCTTAGTGTCACACCGAAGAGGAGACGCTACAGGAAACCATGGAGCCAAAGTGGCCAAAATCATCCAAGCATGACTTCCCCTACAACTACACAAGAAAGTAATCTATATGGACTACTACTTTTTGTTTTTTATAGCTTCTGTATGGCCTAGAAAACAACAGAGCTATATTTACAAGCCCAACATCATTTTATACACTATTAATCATGTTATTATGTTAGATAGTAGATGCTACAACAAAATTTTATAGAATTTTTATTTCTGATGGTAGGGTTGGTTTCTTATCATGGCAACCTCAACACCAATCTCTGAAACCTCTTATGTAAATTTTGATTCTGAAAAATATTACAAACAACTAATTTACACAAAAAAAAAAAAAAATTACAAAGAAAATTAATTACAACATATTTTTTCTTAAAAATGTTTAATAAGAAAAAAAATTATTATTTTGTTAGAACAATATAGTACGTATAAGATGCTAAAACAACTCACATGTAAATTAAATTAATTAATATTTTATAAATAATCATAAATAAATTAATGAAAAATCTTAAATTATTTGGCTTCTAATTGAATTAGTGAATCCTCATATATATTTTTGAAAACACATTAATAAAGTACAAAGAACATATAATAGTAATTAAAGATGTTAAAAAGTATTAAAATACTTAATTTAAAATATATAATACAGTATATGATTTAGTGCACTTCTAATAAAAAATTTAATAAACTTATATATCTACCTAAAATTTCTTATTATTTAGAGTAGAATGAAGATTATATTAAAAAGGAGCGAAGAGGACATGAAATATCTATTCTACTCGTTAAAAAAAACTGAGGAACAAAGATGTAAAAATTAAGATTAGTCAAATTAATTTAATTCTTTTATTTTTATAACCTTAATTATACTAGGCATGAGAGGGATACTAGAAATAAAACATATGATAAAGCAATTTTGGAAATGATTGACCATTTATTGACGATAGGAGAAATAAAATCTATGTTTGACATATGATAAAGCAATCATGAAAATGATTGACTATTTATTGACATTTTAGTTTTATGAATAAATGGTATGTATTTAAAAAAGTTTGAATTTTCTGATAACAAAATAATAAATTAAAAATTAAAAAAATAAAAAATATATAAATTTAATATTAATTTATTTTTATATTGTAAAAATTAATGTTTTAATTATTATTAATTTTTTTTTTTAAAAAAATATTTATATTTGTGAATTGTGAATATATATGTTGTTCTTAATCGAGATGGTCCATATCCAATCTATCCTTAAAAACTCGCTTACAACTCCTTTATTTTTTCATACTTCTTATACATCCACATAGAACATCCAAAAAACAAAAATGGGGACATAGTTACCCCACTCTACCAATCGGCCATTACTGCAATGTTCTTATTTTCTAATAAGTACATTTATCATTAACATTACATAATTAAAAATGAAGTTCCATAGATTCTATCAAAACCATAATTTCAACTGAAGAGACAAAGTTTCTTTGGAGAGCTCATCACGTTTATCACTGAGTTCTAACATAGTTATCAACTTAACGAGTTCTCATTTTTGGGGTTTGGGGATCATATTTTTTACTTCTTTTTGAAAAGTTGTGCTACTCGTAGCACCCCTCTCTTTTTAGGTTGTTTTTTGATATTTTAAATCTTCTTATCCACAATGTATTCACATTATTTTTTTAAATGCTTATTTTTTCATCTATTTTCAAATTGTTCTAATTTTTTTTTTCAATGGTGTTTTTTCATCTAATTTTTTTTTGTTCAATGGTGTTTTTAATCATTTTTCCATACTTCATCCAATGTGAAAAATGTTGTATACCATTTACTTTTTTTTAATTGAGATTTTTCATATAATTATGTGTTCTTAATTAATTTAGGGTTCCATACTTTTTAAATATAATGAAAAATATCATTTCTAATATATTTTTTAACTTTACTTCCATACATAGAAAATAATTGTAGTTAAATAACACTATTTTTAAATATTTAGCAAAAAATATATAATT
>CBVK0100184574.1:0-15869 GCA_900067695.1 Picea abies
AAGAGATGTGACGGCTACTCACATTCGCAAGAAGATGATTACAATGAGGCTCTGAAGGCCCTTTTACAATAAATGGGAATGCCAAAATTCCTAGACATCAAAAAACCTAAACCTAGGAGATGAAGCACCAAAAGTCATGTGGGCCCCATTTGGGTAAGTGAGTACATCAACTTCTCAGGGTCGTAACTTTTGCATACGATCTCCGTTTTAGGCGTGTAATAGCTCGTTGGAAAGTTATCATCGAGGAGATTCATTTTGGGGGATCAATATGCCTTTGGCTATCATTGAGAACCTCGATCTCGAAAAACCTTCATTTAGGCCCTCAAAATGGCCCCGGAAGTTAAAACCTACTAAAAATAGTAAATTGCCAAAATGGCCAGAAAACTGTTTTGAGCCATTTGGAAAAGGTGGGTGGCCACCGATATCCACCTAGATCAAGTAAGAAAACTAATGTGCAGCTATATACAAACAAATCCAAGGCGCAACATCAAATTAACCCAAGGCGCAAAGATAGAAGGGAGAACCAATCCATCAAGATTAATCCCAGCTATCCACATCAAGCGATCTTGCCCACCAAAACATATATTCAATGATTTCAATAAACATGAATCTATATATAATTTATAATTAAATTATAACTGAAAATTTAAAGGTGTATTGTAACCTTAGGCGAATGATCCGAAGTCCTTGTCTCGTGCTTGCGCTCCATCCAACTCCTGCTTGCTAACTGTTGAGACCTCACCGGTACCTCCCAGCCAATGCTAGGGGTACTCTTCTTCCTCATGAGCCCCCGAGCCACAAAGGGGCCATGCACACAAACCATAGATAAGATAACTCCCATCTTGCCTCCCAAGGTCAAGCTACCACTCTCTAATCAAGTTGGGCATCCCAACTTCCACAAGAAAAATCAGTCAAGAAAAATATCGGCAGTTTAAACTTACCCCTACCAGTCCTGATCCATTCCGCTCCTCTCCATTTCTTTTACAGATTTGTTCTTAGTGACCTTTCCATTTTCACATTAATTTAGTTTTATTAAAAATTTATTAGGAAATATTCTCCCCCGTACACTTGTCACCCAATCACTCTGGGTCTGAGTCTTTCAGCATTCTCCTTTGCCTAGCTGTGTTTATGCACTCATACGTGGGTTTTTTCTTGACAGTCGCGTATGTACATGTGTTTTCTTTCTGCAAGTTGCGTACATACACACTTTTCCCTTGAAAAATCGTGTACATCAACCTCTTTTTCTTATTTGTTGGGTTTGGTAGTTGTTGGATAGCTTTTGATGATTGCTCAGTCTTCTTGGGTCTCTGTAGTGATTGTTAAGTGTCTATGGGATGGCAGGAAACCTTTCTTTGGTTGAATTTTTGGGCAGTGCCTTTCTCATCACCTTTTCATTTTGATTGTCCTTGTACATTGGGTTGAGTGTTTTGATCATTGGTATCCTACTTGAGTTGTCTCTTTCTATACACAGTAGATTTTTTATATATCAAGTCATTGTTCAGTCCATGCATTTTCATTTTTCTTATATTGAAAATAAAAAAATATTAGACATTTTACATTGGTTGGCATTTTGATCTTTTGAGTCTTTGTCATTTAGCTTAGTGCATGTAAAGAAAGATTGCATTTTTATTCAGAATTGCAAAGTTGAAATTGAAAATTGCATTATTTTAAGAAAGCATGTCATTCATTGGAAATTGAAATTAGGACTTTGCATTGTATTCATGTTTACTTTACTTTCTTAGTCATAACATCACTAGTTTCACCACCGCACCTCTTTTAGTAAGCATGACCATTAAAATTAATGCTATAATTTAAAATTGATTAGTAACGATTTTATTTTCTAGGGTGCACCAACTAGCTTAGGATTTAGTGCCTTGGAATAGGATTTTGTGAGTAAACTTCTCCAAGGATATTAAATTAACATATGTGTCTGACTAAGGGAGTGGATAAATCCATTGTATAATCGGTAATATAAGGAGCCTCCACTTACAACAGAGTTAAACATGAGGTCGCGTGAATTTGGTTCAAGGGATATCCCCCTGATACCTTCCTAGCGTCAGAGATATTTCTGGGGATCTATTCGTATGTGGGGATATTGCTAGTTCCCTTACCTCCATGAGAGGCGGTGCTTTCAAGGTTTCGGGCTTTGCTAACCTGCCCATACAGTGGACCTGACTTATGCCTATTCGATTGCATATCGGTTATACTGTGGTTTATTAGTTGTTTGACTTAGGTACAACATAGGTTACTTGCAGGGGTTATTCTGCAGGTACCTTGGGTCAGATAAGGGTCGGACAACACACAACCTTTATGGAGGATTACCTCTCCATGGGGTTCTGACCGACTGGTTGTTAAGCCCATGAGGGCCCTTATAACTGATTATGATACCTCCAATCTTTAGCAGGGAGTCTCAAGCCCCTCTTGAGTGAGACATACCTACTTTAGGGAGGGAGGCCCCTTTCAGCCACTTTATCCTGTTTGCATGAATATTGGTCATTTGATTATTTTTGGTGTCCTCTTTGATTAGTAGTTGGCCTTAGGATTTGTTTTTATATCTTGAGTCTTGAGTCATCAAGGAGTCGAGCCAGCTTCCCCATCGTTCCTGCTGCTTGTTACATTTACCACCAGATTTCGAGTCTCTTCCTTCTAAAAGGCGTAGAGTTACTAGACATGGTACACACACTTCCACTAGTCAAACTTGTGATTCTACAAGGATGAGTACTGAACTAAGTCATAAATACTAGGAGTCACTTGACTCCCACACCTACTATAGTTAATGGAATCCCTTCGACTCATGCAACCACAATGGTTGTAGTGTTGGAGGCACCTATCATCACTACTGCTCATCCTATAGTGAATGCTCAACCTATTGCCATGAACCCATTTGGGTCTCTTGGTCACTCACCAGGCTATAATTTTCATTCCATCCCTATGGCCTCTAGTCCTTTTTCCTATGGTATGTCGAATTTTACTTCACAAATTTCAAACTCCATCCCAGTTGTTGGCCCTAATGCTAGCATTAGACTCGGGGGCACAAATCCTCCTTATACTCCATTCTCATTTGGTGGCTCTCGGATCCCTCAAACGACTCCTACTTTGGGAGGAATTCCTTATTTTAACCTTGGGTCTAATCCTCTTGCTTCTGGGTGGAGAAACCAACCTGATGGACTACATTTTGCTCAATTTCTGTCCTATACCCATACCTCCTCAGTGTTGATTCCGACCAACAAGTTTGGCATGACGAATCCACCTTTATCCTCTAGATTCACACCTAGAGGAGGTCAGTTTCACGCCTTGGGCAACCCCCAACCCGGACCCACTCCAACTGAGGGAAATTTTTATAACCCCCATCAAAGCATTCCTAATGGAATGATGCCATGGTGTTTACCAAAACCCTAGATGGGCTACGATTCCCCAAACACAATCTTTCCAGGGAGCTTGGGGCTAGATGTCGCAACCCCATATCCCTTTTCTGGAAACTTTCAATCTGCCATACTTATCTAAGTTGATGAACAACTTTGTGTGTCATGATCCTACATGCCCCCCCATCCCCATGAAGCTTCCTTCGGACATTCTGAAATCCGAAGGTAAGAATGGCGAGGATCCTGACAATCACGTCACCACCTTTCACTTATGGTTCTCTTCGAATTCCCTTAATGACGATTCCATTCGGTTAAGATTATTTCAATGCGCCCTCATTGGGGTTTCCACAAAATGGTATATCAAGCTACCTAAGGGGGCATACACGACCTTTAGTCAGATGGTGCTAGTCTTCCTTAACCACTTCCAATTGTTGGTTCATTACGATGTTGGCTTAGAACTTATGTCGACCTTACGCCATGACACAACCACTCATATCTCAAATCACATCTAGGAGTGGCATAGATGGAAGAGGTTGATCAAGACTTCCATACCCTCGGATTTCCTGTTAGAGTGGTTCCTTGAGTCCTTATAGCCTCCTATTTCAAAGGATGTTGCTACATCTAGGGTTACATCTGAGGAAGAAGCAGTCTTCAAAGTCCAACGATTAGATATTATATACGCTCAGTCTGGGATGTTATACCAGATTATTCCTGATGCACTGGGGTCAAACTATAACCCTAGACAATAGCCCAGACCTCATGTTGATGGCATTGTAGGCTCTACCAATGTGAAATCCATTGACTCGGTGACAATCCATTTGAAATAGTTGTCTCTAAACCAGTCTTCTAAAGGGACAACTTCGTCTATGTCTTCCAATCCCACTAAGTCGGCGGATGTGCATTCCGTGCAATCGCCGACCGACCCAAATGGTAACTAGCAACCAGGTGGGAATAAAAAGAAAGTACGTAATAATAATCGTAAGGGTGGGAAAAATAATAATAAACCCAATGATAATGGTAACAATGAGAAGATGAATAATAACGCTGGTGAGGGAAAGAGAGAAAGGCGTAAGGTGAAATTTCCCTATAAGATTTGTAAATATGGCCACCTTACTCATTTATGCCCCAAACTTGCGGAATCTACGAGGATATTATCTCTACTTCTCATCATGCTGATGAATCATTTCCCACATAACCAACACTTGGCCTCAAGCTCCTCAAATGTAAAAAATGTGTATGGTGGGAGTCAAAACCCACTGCCATAAGACGGTGACCGTTTGTGTATCAATATGGTCAATTCTCAAGTTAATGTAGCCACCCAATCTCACAATTATAGTTCCTCACAGGATATACCTGGTCTAGAATCTCCTCCTCCTCCTCCTCCTCCAAAGAAACCTTTGAAGATTGAAAAACTAGAGCCATTGTCTCGTATTCTAAAAGGAGTACTCAAGTGCTCTACCCACAATCCAAATGCTAGAGCCACCCATAATTACTCTATTGTCGAGGACCTAGGTCAAACCCCTTGTGCAATGTCGGCTCTGGAGGTACTCCAGACATATCCTTCATAGAGGAATTCCTTTCTATCTACGTTAGGAGCTCTAGATTCTAGTGGCTCGAACATTATCAAGTTTTACGTCACAGATGTGAAGCCTCACTTGCTTTACCATGTGGCATTCCAAATCCACGTGGGTTACTCGAAGTATACCATCAAACATGCAGTTATTATAAAGGCATTGCTACATGTGTGATGTCCCTGATCTGTTGGAAATATCTCAGATCTTTGACTCTTTCTCAATCGATGACCATGTTGACTTCTTTTGACGGTCATTCCTTTCACCCTCACCATTCTTTTGAGGCAATACTTCAGTTGCCTCCCTCGTCACTATTCGACAACTTCAAGTTTTACATAGGAAAGGTAAATTTTTACGTCAGTTTATAGTAAACTATGCCAATATTACTAAGGGTTTCATGCATCTTTCGAAGAAGGACACCCCTTTTATCTGGGATGAGTGAGCCCAAGAGTCCTTCGATGCTTTGAGGAAAGCCTTGGTATCGACCCCTCTGCTGAAGTCTCCTGACTACAGTAGGTGTTGGTTGTGGAGCCTGATTATCTTCCTGATTCAGAGGTCCTTTCTTTCAGCCATGTTTATGCACCATGAAGTATTTACACCCTAGAAGTATGTACACTCTTCCACGTGGGGGAGTGTAGAGGGGGGCTACCCCCTCTATGAGGTCCGGGGGCTCTGGGGGCAAGAGGGCCCCCAGCGGGGGTTCGGGGGTGAAGCCCCCGAAGGAAAAATTGCCTTGCAAATGTATATTGTAATTTCATTGTAAATCTGGACTGTTCATTATAAGGTCATAGATCTAACAGTAGAGATTATGTTAGGGTTTTTTTCCCTAGAAGGCAACCCTCTTTTATGAGGGAAATGTATTGCGGCTATGATTGATGGCGAATATTGTATTATGAGAGAGGAGACTGTGAGAAAAAGAAGAGGAAGTTACAACGGGTTTTTCTATAGGTTGTATCCCTTCATTTTCTAGATAATAATAAAGGAAGGACCTGGCAATTTCTCTAGTGGATGTAGCCCACACTAGGTGAACCACATAAATCCATGTCTCTCTTGTATTGTGTATCTTCTGTGTTTTGTTTCCGCATTTGTTTTATTTTATTGCTCCACGGTCCTATTTTTCTAACAATAGGGATTACTTTCTTTATGTCACCGCATCCAAGGAGATGATTGGTATGGTTTTGGTTTAGGAGGATGATCAGCTCCATGAGAACGTCATCTACTATCTTAGTCGAAACTTAGTCGATCCTGAGATCAATTATTCTCACGTCGAGAAGCTAGCTTTGGATTTCATTCATGCAATCCAATGATTATGCCATTATATATTGATTTTCAAGACCATTGTGGTTGCTGATGTCAATCCATTTCAATACGTCCTTACCAGGCATATCATAAGGGGAAAATATAATAAATGGATTGTCATTTTACAAGAATTTGATCTCGATTTTGCTTCTACGAAATCCAAGAAATCACTAGTATTTGTAGAGTTAATATATGACTTTCCATGATTGAACAAGGATGTTATCCATGTTTATTCATTTGCATAAGAACACATTTTTCTTGTCTCATCGTCTGACCCCTAGTATGGAGACATTGTTCTCTATCTTCAAACTTTGAATTTCACTCAGCATCTCTCACGAGATGATCGACGATGTATATGATACCTAGCTAAGAATTACATCATCATCGACGACACTTTATATCATCGAGGAATAGACAATATATTGTGTCGTTGTTTAACTCACGAAGAAGCTGAGTCAATTCTAAAAGATTGCCACAATGGGGCTTATGGTGGTTATCCATTCGGGCTTGCGAAAGCCCATAAAATTTTGCGAGTCGGTTATTTCTGGCCATGTATCTTTAAAGATTGCATTGAAGTGGTTAAGAAGTGTCACCCCTTCTAGGTGTTCACTTGGAGAATGTCCTTGCATCCAACCCCTCTTCACCCAGTCATTAGCGTGGGTCCCTTCACCAAGTGGAGGGTGGACTTAATGGATTGAAACCCAACTTCGGCTGGGGGGAATCAACACATTATCATGGTCGTAGACTACTTTACTAAGTGGGACGAGGCCATGCCTATAGTTAAATCGGACGAGAAGACTGCAACCTTTTTCATATTCAATCAAATTATTACCAAGTTTGGTATCCCGAGTGAGATTGTCACAGATCATGATAGTCACTTTCAGAATGAAATGATGGAAGAGTTAGCATCCAAGTTGGGGTTTAAGCATGGTCATTCTTCCCTTTACTACCCCCAAAAAAATGGATAGGTAGAGGCCTTCAATAAGTCTCTCAAGACCATTTTGCATAAAACTGTCAGCCAGAGCAAATCTGATTGGCATATTATGCTATATCCAACACTCTGGGCATACTAAGCCTCGGTCAAGACTTCCACCGAATTTTCTCCTTTCCAGTTAGTGCACGGTGTGGATTCAATATTACCTATTGAATGTGAAATCCCTTCTCTTAAGTTGGGAGTCGTGCTCCTCCCTGACACTTCTGATCTCGAGCGGCACCTTGTACACCTAGAGAATCTTGACGAGTAGTGTCGAGATGCATCTACGGCTATCGAGGCGAATAAAAGACATTTCAAGGTCTAGTATGATAAGTTTTTTTGTCCTCAGTTGTACGTTGAGTGTGACTTGGTCCTTTTATATGATCAAGCCAAAGAACCACTAGCGGTAGGCAAGTTCAAACCCATGTGGCACAGTCCCTACATTGTAAGACATGTCAAAGGAGCCTATGAGTTAGAATATTATGAAGAGAACATGTTGGTCGAGCCCAGGAATGAGCTCTACTTGAAAAGGTATTATTCTTGAGCCCCAATATTGGGCATAACTCTTTGTCTACTAAGTAATTTAATGTATATATATTTTCCCTTTATTTTTTGTCTTCATCTTGCTTATCGAGTTTTCCCTTGGTTGTCAGATGTCAACAGAGTCTTCAGTCTACTTAGGATTCACAAACAGTGCCAATTGTCATACACGAAACTTGGCTTCCACCACTTGGGTGGTTTACTCACCCGAGGGTCTACTGGTGTCTTCAGGTGGTGTATGCCTAGGGCCATCCACAAATAAAGTGGTCGCATATAGCGTCATTATATAACTTTTGCGAGATGTTATTTCACATGGTATTCGATATTTAGAAGTTTGCCTTGATTCCTAGTTAGTAGTATGTCCATTGAATGACAGTTACTGTGTGTGCAATCCTACTTTACTTCTACGATTTCTACAGGTACATATTTTAGAGCGACAGTTTGATTTTATTACTTATCATCACATCCCTGGGAGTTCTAATCATGTATCCAATGCTTATGCTAATTTCATTTTAGATTGGAATTTGTCACATAAGTAAATCAAAGAAATCCATCTCATCAATGTAAACATTGTAATATAGGTAACGTTGAAGATCCCTTTTTTATATATATTTCAAAAAATATGTTGTTTATAGTACAAAATTGGGGCCAACACCCTCAATACACATATACAACCGATAATACAAAATCCATGACATATAAGCCTATGGCACTAGATATGTGTCATGATAACAAACTACGACATTTACGAGATGTCGAAAGAGTTACACCTAAGCTCTGGGCACTCCAACCACTTGCCGCTACATGGCCTTCGACAAATCCTCTACCTGAACCATCAGAATCCTATGTGTCAAACGAAACAGGTTGGCCTGCACATTTTGAAGGACTCTCTCTACTTCTCCTCCTGTCGCCCCATCTCCCCGGTTCCTTCGACGATGTCATGGAAGCCTGTCTAGTCGTCACATACCTACATCTGCATCACACAAGTGTCTAGTTATTAATTAAGCATCATCCAAAAATATTTTTGTTTTACTATACAAAAATACAAAAAAATGAAATATTTAAAAACATAGACATACCTATGTCCCCGTAGGCAGTCCTTGGTGGCAGTGGCATGTCAGGGTCCCCTCTGAAGTTGATCCCTACATAGGGTTAGTCATCTAGAGCAATGACCTGTCGAATCCACCAATAAAAGAAATCATCGTTGTAGGGTGTGGGCACCCTACCTCCCCCCTGACGTCTCATTACCTCGATCCACCATGCCATGGCTAGATCATGAGGTCCTCAAGGAATGATCTCGACTCTAGGTCCCAAACCTGGAACTTGCTCGAAGAAAAAGCTACACAAGATTGAGGCAAACCCGAAGTTCCTTTTGTCTCCCTGTTTAAACTATGTCTACTGGCTCTTCATATTAGCCAGTCGTGAGGTACACCAATCGTACATCGTGTGTCTCAAACACTCTACAAAATAGAACATGAGCGGCCTCGATGCCTGTTGCAACAACGTCGATCCTGTGATCCTAGTCAAAACAAGGACAACAATCTTGAGGTTGAGATTATTTATCGCTCGAATGGGGAGTTGACTCCCGACCTTCTCGGTCCTTGCTATACAATGAGCATCTATGTACTCCTCTATTTTCATATCACTCCCAGCTCCCTGGGCTTTGAGGTTCACTACCTTACCCCGACGCGACATCCCAGTCAAGAAATATATATCGTCGACTTCAATCCTCAATGGTTTCCCATCAAGATTGAACCTCTCACTGTCTGGATCCCAGTAATCCAAAAGCAAATCTAGCAACCTCACTTGGGCCCTCATCCCTTTGAGTGTCAGGAATTTGTACAACTCGCATATTTTCAAGGCCATTTGGGCCCCCAGATTTCTTTCCACAGCAACATATACCTCCTCATGTTCCCTTTCCCTCCATCCTAGCACCATCCTTCCAGAGAAACATCAATTTTTGAGTTAGCAACAATCAAAAACCTTGTTTATGAAATTGTACACAGGTTGTAGCATTCATAGTCACGTATAGGGTTGAGTACACACATCTTGTATTTTAGATAGTCACATATAACCTCATGTCTATGCGACACAATGAGTGGTAGCCCGTGTACACTGAAATACCTAATTTGTGCCTTAATTAACTCGATTTTTGAAACCTAAATAAAGACTGTAATCCACTAGAAAGGAAGAGGAGGGGAAGAGGAATTACCTGGTCCAGATGGTCTCTGATTCCATCACTCGATGCTCCCGCAATCACCAGTTGAAGATCGGAGGTAATTTGGTCCAATTTTCACTATTTGGGTAAAAAGTCAAAATGACAGTAAAATTTGGTTTTTATTACTATTTATTGCAATTATTACCCAGCTTCTATAGTTTCGAATCCTTTGTTCGCATAACAGACTAATACAACAATGGATTGAGTTGGTTTTTTTAGTTTTCGCAAGGGATTCTTGCGGTTTTTAGCGTTATGTTGATCGTTCGTAACTACAGGTAGGTATTTTTGCTACCCAGAATATAGGATAGTTATCCAGTCCACCATGCACATTCATATTGTCCTATAACTGTCATTGATATGCCTTAGGTACAAACCCATTTGCTAGCGACACAAAACCTTATATCTGCTACGAGACCTATTGTTATCAAATGGTAGAGACTTACCAAACATGGGTACCCTAGTTAGATCCTATGCTCCATTTGGTGCCCATGCAGAAATTTTTACATAGGACCGGGAGTCCCTTATAGCTAATACATGATTTTATGTTGAGCCTCATTTCTCATTTCATAAACATGTTGACCTATACCTAGAGGACTCCCGACTGAGTTTGATTTAAGCGCTTTTCCGACTCATTTTCAAAAAGAGAAAAGATTATCGAGTGACCTTGTCTCTTTCACACTCATAAATTGGATTTGAAAGGATGTCTATTTGGTACAAGTTTATCCTTTTTTCAAACCAAGTAGACTAATATAATGAAAAGGGACATTTTTTTTCTTTAAGTTGTGATTGCATCTCATGCCCTTGCTTGCAATATTGAGCCTATAGTCGATTCTCGCTTTGCATTATAAAATATTTGCCTCATCAGTTTTTCATCCTCAACCAAGCAGATGCTCATTTATATCCTTTGCAACTTGACACCCTATACCCAGGAGGGAACATTCCCCCGAGTGTCCATCTCCCACATGCACCTCCTTGCATTGAGCATATGTATGTTCCATTGTTGGAAATAGTTTTTCTTACTTGCAACACTCGTTTCCTCCTCATTATCATAGCATTCATTTGTCTATGAAAAAACAAAAAAAAATGGGTGGAATGGAGTATTATCTTATGCTAGCAGCAATCATGACACATTTGAAGAGAGCACAAAGTTATTGAGTCTACTTGTCATCATAATTTTGGGTTTAGCATGGCCTTAAAAAGTTGAGCTCGTTACAGAGAGTTTTCTTCCTCGACTGGTTACTCTTCCAGTCCCTATCGAGAACTTGATTGAAGCCTCCTCCATCTCACAGTTTCATCATTGAGTATATGCTACCAGAGTCTTCCATATGTCTCATGATCTTGTTCAAAGGATGTCTATCAACCTGTGTCAGCCATTCCTCATAACTCTTGACTTTGCATGTCGACCATACCCTTAGTTTGTCTCAAAATCACATGATTTTGTAGTCCTATTATGCACCCTGGTCCTAATTTCACCATTGGTAGGTAACCTTGAACCCAACAGTCGACATTTCATCATTGGTTGTTGAATAGGTGGTTTCCCTTGTGTTCGACGGCAAGCCATCTATTCACACATTGGGATTCATATAGTTTCTTAGATTCCATTAGCCTTATTGGTGGTTTCCTCGGCCTTGTCAGCAATTTTCCTCATTGGCTGCTATTCATAGGGTCTTTTTCATGTACCTCTTGCACTTGGCACACGCGAAAGATGCACATGATTGTTGGTTCGTGAACATGTTCTTCATTCGATTTCCTCCAAATCATGAAGATACTTCTTTGTACCTCGTGATGAATGATGAGAAATGCATTAATGATCTCCTTTCAACAGGTCTCATTCCATCAACTTCCGCTCATCTATTATGGAAATGAGACCTAGAGTCCTATGAGTACCTTGAGGCTTGCAGTCACTAGTGGCAGGTTCTCTCGCCATCGACAGCTAGGAATACATCAATGTCTCCTGATCAATGGATTCTTCAAGTGTTCGACCCCGACTCTTTTATTCACACTTGTAAGAATGTACTTGGTGCCTTGATACCTACTTTTATCATTGGTAGGTTGTCTTGCATTTGTTAATGGTATACCTCAATGACCAGTAATCAAATGATGTCTCATTGTGTTTGACCTCAACTCCTTTATTCACATGATGTAGACTTGCACCTTTGGTGGATTGTGTAGAAGACTTGAAAACATCGGTATGTGGCCACAAATTTCCTGAGATGTTGCTTCCTTTTCATTGAACCAATATCTGTGTAACTTCAGTGATCATGGGAGATCAGATTGTACTCCATTATATACAGATATCTTTAGATTGATTTTGAGACTAGTTCTACTGGGATTTTCTCATGACTATGACATCTTTGGCATGTAACCGCATTTGTACTTGCCTATTCATGGCCATAGACAGTTGTTTGGTATATTTTCACATGGATCTGTAGTGTAATTCAAATTGGAAACCATGTATGCAAAGTCAGTACAAATTGTAATGAGAAACTAGTTCTTCCAGCTGGTTCCCCATCACTCCACTTTTGGATTTTTATAATGTATTTCTCCCATCGCAAATACTCCTCTGATCTCACACATTAGGGGGCATCTTTTATATCAAGATTTTCCTCACCCTATGCAATATTTCACAGAGGACCTTTTTCCCATTTCCCTATGCATACTTGTCATCCATTTTTACAAATCCCAGAGCTAAAAATACATGTTTTCCACATATACACACCTTGCCTACTCTACAGCATGCGTATACGCAAGTTGCACCACTACAGCCTATGTACATTGGGATTTGTGCCCAAAAATGAAAAATGGTGTCGGGTTTCCATGTCATGACAGGAGATCAATGATCCTTGGCCTTTTGTATACTAGAAACGTTTTGACTCGGCCCTTTAGTTCCACTTGAAGGCTATAAATGGGCCAATTCTGGGCTCTGGAAAAGAGGAGAAGGAATTCAACTTTGAGAGAAAATTTACTCTGGAGGAATTATTCACTTCACATTGAGTTTGCATCCCTTTGTCCTTTAAGTATGAACACACTGTTCAACCCCCAAGATCTTCCCTTATTGAGTGAGAACTCCATTGTCTCTCTTACATGAGCTTACTTTGGTGGAGGATTGAGGTGGTGGAGGCCCAGCTGGAAGGAACTTAGTTTCTCGATTATGAACCGTTATGACATGGAATTTCGTAACTTATTCACTTATGTTGATCATATCTTAATAGAAATACTCTTTTCTCGTTCAATTGATATCTTGAAAATATTTGAATTATTATTCCATGGGTGTATTTGTTATGAATGTTAATGGATTATTCTATTGAATGTGCTAACATCATATATTATCACCATATGCTTGTTTTCTTGGTTGTTGAGGACTAGTTGCAAGTATATCACTTTGGGTCAAGTGCTCAATGGTGGACTCCATCGAATGTTTGGACGAGGTAGGCCTTTTATCTTGTCTTGCTAGCATATTTGTTTATATATCATACTTGAGAATAGATTTGATTTCTCTAGTAATTTTTGTCTATTGTGGTTTACCCCTTGCCATAGAGAGATTTTCCTCATAACACTCATTGATGCCATCGACATCCTCGAGTTGTCCAGAGTCCCGCACACTCAGAAGAAACCAGTCAATAGCACCTATCGAAACATATATAATCAAATAGCGTATCATCATATCCACAACATCATCATAATCCATAAGTGAAACAGTCAATCATATAATGAACCGGATCATTTGCATGAAAGTGTCCTCAAAGAATAAGTCAAATCAGGTGTGTGCAAGAGAAGGATGTTACATACACCCCCTCTTTCTTTAAACTTCGTCCCGAAGTTTCATAGTATATAAATACATAAATAAAGTATCTAACAATATCTAAAGGTCTGTCCATTAAACAAAAAATGGAAACTGAAGACACATATCATCTATGCTTCCTCACGGGTAGCTGAGTGTGGAATATAATTGTCCCACTGGTCCTTGACCTGATCAACAGTTCGACGTCATAGCTGTCGAATGCGATGGTACAGAATGCAGATTGGCTCCACCGTGAGGACACCCTCACCCAAAATTTACCTAGAACTCATGTCAATCATAACCGTAGGATCACTGACCTAAAGTCGCACATAGATACAAGATAAAAAAACATGCATACACCTCAAATAATGAGGCATGCCTAGCCGTTAGGCCCTTCACAAATGGTCACGTGATGCACATCGACAAAACCATTATGTCGATCTTGCATTTATTCCAACCCTTTTTCTTATCGTTTTTACATGTTCTTCCATTCCTTAGATCTCTTATGTTCCTACAAGGACCCCCTACCTCGAGTCTATCTCAGCTCAAAGGCATCCAATGCGGTCGCCCGTAGAGAAACTCAATAGTGCCATCTTAATGGTACCTTGATGGTTGTTGTTGCATGCAAACTCGGCCAATGACAAAAACTATTCCCAACATTTCTTTTGGTCCAACACACACATACGCAACTCAACCATCCAAATTTTGGTTCGTTCCTTCGATCAACATGTCTATCTCAGGGACATGTTGTACTAAAGTTCAGTGGTGTTCCCAAGCCCTCTTGGGAAAATCATCCAAAATTATCTTGCAAACCCTGATTCCCTTATTGGATATGAATCTTTTGGTACTCCATGCAACCTCACAATCTCATTGAGAAAGACTCTATCTATGTCAGGTTCCTAATATGGCGTATGCACAAGATAAAATGAACAGTCTTCATTAGAGTGTCAACTACGACGAAAATTGAGTCGTGTCTTCTTTCTGTAAGCGGAAATCCAACAATGAAATCCATCGAAATGACCTCCCATTTCGATTCTGAAATAGTGTGTGGTTGTAGTAATCCTTATGGATGTTTATTTCCATCCTTCACTTGCTGACATTCTATACATCTTGCCACGTAGTTGACTATGTCCTCCTTCATTCCTTCCAAAAGAATAATGGCTTAAGGTCTATCCTCATCTTCTTGACTCATGGATGAGCCATGTACACTGGTCTATGAGCTTCGTATAAGATTCAATTTCTCAAATCGTCGTTGGGCTATAAGTAAATCTGGTACTATATCTAAATGATCCATCGTTGTCCATAGTATCTCCCTCAATTTACCAATGTGGTGTCTTGTCCAATAGAGTTCCATAATCTCGTATACCAGTCATCGTCGCACTATAGTTAGAATCATTTCATGAAGATTCATTTGAAGAGGAACCACCAACAACATGTGTGGTCTCTGACTCAACACATCCACAAATTTATTCACATTTCCTTTTATGTAGGTAATCTCAAAATCGTACTCGCTAAGCAGTTTAGACCAACGCCCTTGTTGTGTGTTCAAGCCACTTTGTGTAAAAAGGTGTTGCGAGCCACAATGGTCCATTTTGTTTTGTTCAAAATTTCATCCAATCAAGTAGTGTCCCCACACTCTCTAGGAAAACACAATGCTTAATAACTCCAAGTTGTGCGTCGCGTAGTTATCCTCATGATTCCTTAGCTTCTCGAGATGTAAACGATCATTTGACTATCTAGCATCAAGACTCTGCCTAATCCTTCCTTGGATGCATCTGTGCATATCAATAAGTCTTCGTCCATGTCAGGGATCCTTAGTATCGACATTGTCACCAACAGCTCCTTGAGCCTTCGAAATACTTCCACGCATTTCTTGGTCCATACAAACTTCTCATTTTTCTTTTGCAATTTCGTAATCGGATTTGCTAACTTCGAGAAACCCTCGATGAACTATCGATAATATCCCTCTAAACACATGAAGCTATGCACTTATATGACATTCGTCAGCACAGTTCATTCCAAGATATCCTCTACCTTCGTTCGATCCACAACGATACCTTCACCAGAGATGAGATGCCCAAAAAGAGCATTTCAACAGTTTCCCAAAAAAAAAAAAATTCTCTCA